>PVJH01004259.1:0-128223 GCA_004026705.1 Nesogale talazaci
GAAGCAATAAAGCCCACACGGAAGAAGCATACCAGCCTGTGTGATCATGAGGTGGTGAAGGGATCCGGTGTCAGGCATCAATAAGCTAAAATTATATTATTATTAATGAGGGGAAGTACAGATTGGGGACCCAAAGCCCATCAATAGGTGAGGTGACATCTTTTGCAGAGGGATTACAAGGAGGAGATGAGTCAGTTAATAATGCAATTTTATTTGAACAAAACCAAACATTTGGTACCACCACTCTACCATCAACCATTTTTATACACTCTCCACCAAGAGCAACAATAGCAATACTAATGCTTACATTTCAAATACTACATTATAGTTTATAGGTTTTGATATATAACAGTGAAGTAGGAAAGTAACTAGAGTACCCCCAATAATATATGAAAGAAAAATAAGGTCTAAAGGGCTTATTGTTTCTGAGAAGTTCATGAAATGAATTGGTGTAATGGTGCTAAGGTTTAAATACAGGCTTCTGAATTGATGGTCTTTCCCCTGCTTTATCTTCAATCTTATATCACTTACAAAAATACAAACTTTAAAAACAAACTTTTATCTGTACAAAGAGAAATTTATTCTTTCTTTAATTAAATGTGTGAGTTTACAAAAATATAGACATTGTTGGTTAAAAAAAAGTTTGTCTTTGACTATCTGCAGGTGAGGAGACTGAACTCTTATAAATCTGGGTCTCCAGAATGTCTTTGAAATCTCCATGTGTCTTCACATATATATTCCCTAACTATTGGCCAGCATGGTCACTACTGAATGATTTATCTGCCTAGCCATCCTGTGATGAATATGGATGTGAAACAACCTAGGGTTGATTTCAGTGAGGCTGCATCTATCAGCTACACCCTCTGACCAGTACCTCTAGCCTCCTTATGAAACATAGCAAACATGACCTCCTCCTAGTGAAGGTCAAGTTAGGATTGAGAGTAGAGGGCAAAGCGCAGGATCTTGGCATTAATTGTCCAGGTGGACATAGATTACATCACAATTGTAACAAGTACTACAATCAAAGTAGATTCTCAGGAGCCTGTAAGGCTGCAGGGTCTGCCTCAGTTCCTCCGTCACTCTTTCAAGGGCATCCTGGTGCAGAGTTGATGGGTATCCACAAAGCAAAGCAGACCTTAAAAAAAGGTCTGCTGGGGAACAGAAATACAACCGAGAGACCTGAATTCCTTCATATTATGCTATTTGTGAAAAAGTATAAGTGCATGTCCATAGAACACAGCTATGCAGCATACTAGTCCCCAAAGCACTCCTTGCCAGCACATGATAACTAATTACTTCATTAATATACTTACCCTGATAGTAATTATTAGCTCTGATTACCCACAGAGGCAACATCCCACAATTGAATAATGTGGTTTGTCTAAGAACTTTAAAATCAACAGAACAGATGAGAAAGAGGTTTGGTTTGAGGAAAAGTCTACCTGTGGGTTCCAGATAAAGAGACTTTAGACCAAAAGCCAAATCCACTGCTGTTAAATCTATTCCAATTCACAAGGACCCTCTAAAACAGGTTAGAATTATGTCAACGTTGCTTTAACGCTGTGAATCTTTATAAAAGCAAACTGACAAATCTTTCTCCCACAGAGGGACTGGTTAATTCAAACCACTAACCTTTTGTTAAATATTCCAGCAAATAATGCACTGTGGCACCGTGAATCCTTCCAAGAGAAATTACCTTGAAGGGAAGGGAAGCTTGGAAATGGAGAATGGTCTTCTGATGTTCCAGTCATTGTCCTCTAAATACAGAACACAAGTAGGCTATGAAGTAAATCATTCGAATGGTGAGTTCTTTGTCCAAAGTTCTCTCTTCGGAAGTCACTGAGTGCATTATCAAAATTATAGTGACCTGAAGTACTCTGTGACCTTAGTTACTGAGTAATCTGGTGGTTGCTTAGCTGACATTTATAAGGGAGCTCTTAAAAGCTTATGGGAAAATTCCATTTTTTTATTCTGTTTTTCCCACAAACTTTTAAAAGTTTATCAGCTCTCTCATTTATCATTTATCTCATCTGGGATATATTAAACATGCCTAACAACAGCATACAAAACCTTCTGTGTTATCACATAATCACTGAAAGACATTTTCTCAGAATTACTCATTAGCCTTTCATAGTACTTGCAAGATGAATTTAAGAGTTTCCAAAGTATTGAACAACAATAATAATTTTGTTTGAAATCAGTAAAGAGAGCTCCTTATCATTCAAAAAAAAGATTTCATAAAGTGAGATTAAAAACTCATTGCCACTGAGTTGGTTCTGGCTTGTCGTGACCTTCCTGGCCTGGGAGCACTGCTCCTGTAGGTTTCGGAGGTTGCAGCCTTTGTGGGAGTGGAAAGCTTCATCCTTTCCTCCTGCAGAAGCTGGATTAGCAAATAAACACATCCCTTCTATCACCATTAGCTGATAGCTGGCATTGTTCAGGATAGCACCATGTCCTATTCTAAATGTGCCATGTGGGAGAACAGGCAGCACTGAGGGCACTGCTGGGAGCCAGTTGCACATCACAGAACACCAGAAGCGCAACACTTGGCTGGAATAATAAATCTTCCCATATAGAGCAATTTGTTTCCTTAGCTTAAAATTATTACCATGATGCCAGAGTTTGAATCATATAATTAATAGAGAATTGCTTTTTTAAATCTTCGATGAATTTAACAATTCTATAAAACCTGTCTAATGGGTACAAACAAGGACAGAAATCTGATTAAACCAAATCTGTGCATATCTCTTTCCAAGAAATGGAAGGAAGTCATTTCACATCTTGGACTGCATTCTAGCCCATGCTAATGTAGGGCTTTATATAGATAGCTACTTCTTCACTATGTTACAATTCTCAGCTTGTAATATTGTTCTATCATATCTGAATTTTTATCATTACTCTCATTATTGAAAACTGTCCTTGCATATTTGATTTAATTATTTTTTTCATATGCATTTGACCCATGAACAATGCAGGGACCAGGACTACCAACATTGCACATGGTTAAACTTTCATTTGTAATTTTCAACTGTCCCAAATGTAGCTAATACCCTTCTGTTGATTGCAAGGCTCATCAATAACATAGTCAATTGTTAGTAGCATTGTTTGTGTATTCTATGCACTACACCATACCAAAGCTGAATTTTTAATGCAAAGTATTTTGCCAGTAAGTTCAAGGTTTTTGTGCCTGTTGGTGAAGGTGCAGCTATGACTTTATATGCTTTCTATTCTTTCTCACACAATATGTCTCAACAGGCTTCATTTCTCCTGACATGCCATGCAACCACACCTGCAGACCTCAGTTTGTGAGTCAACTTTCTCTTATAGTGTCCTGGCTTTTCTCTGCTGCTGGGGAGCACATCCAGCCTCACTGTTAACCCTGTCTATGGGCTCCATGGCATGACTCAAGGTTTACTATACTGGACCACAATTGATGAGAAAGGCAAAAGAACTTCCAGAGATTATGATTTTCTACAACATGCAATTTACCAGAGAGACAAACTGCTCAGGCAGAGATGCTGACCATTACAAAGTGCTTGAAAACCCATGTAAAAGTGAATGCACACACTTCAGATCCATTCAATTCCAGTCAGTTGCTGTTGTCGCTAGAGGCCATAAAGTCAGATCTGACCCACAGTGAACCTGTGCACCGCAGGATGAAGCCGCGCATGCCTCTGTGCCCTCCTCTCAATCGTCCATGGAGTAAACGGAGACAGAGGTCTACTGGAGATTGTTTTCTTTCCACATCTGACAACACATTGGTTGTTCCAAAGGAGATGCTCAGTAGTAATTCTGTGAGAAAAGTGCTTGTCTATAAATGTATGTCTTACTTCCAGACACTCACATTTTTTTCCACATGAAAGAGTTTTTTGGTGCTTGAATAAGAATTATAATTCAGACCACAATCATCCTCCTAGCCTCACTTTAGCCCTTGTGTTAGTCTGGGTAGACTAGGGCAACAAATCCAATCCACAGAAACTCATATGTGTAAGATAGAGTTTTATATAAAGCATAAATGTATATTCAGGAAGCACCCCAACCTTGTCCAGTCCAAGACCATAAGTCTGACTTAACCCATTTGTCTGACACTGATCTGCAAAGCCCTCTTCAAACTCACAAAACACACACAATAACACCAAATGCAGGAGGATCATAGACCAGTGGGTAGAAAGCCTTTGAATCCAGTGGTGGTGTAAGCATATCAGCACTGGCAGGGATCTCCATGCGGCTCCTCCAGCACCCAGGGCTGCCTCAGGGTAAGTCTGTGTGGCTTCTCCTTAGGGATGTCTTGCAGGAAGCGAGCTTTACCAGCTGAGGCAGAGAACTAACTAAGGCAGCTGTACACTGGACTGTGAGGAAGCAAGAGACAAGAGAACCAAAAGGGCAAAGCCCACCGAGCCATTTATCTCTCTGCCCTTCAATTAAACTGCCCCTCAATTAATTCCACATATGTTTAGGTTGGCACAACAAACCTTAAGTACCATAGTCCTTATGCCTGACATTACTGATTTGCTCTTTTCCAGTTGAGATCATTAATGGCAATAACAAATCACTGCTGGTTGTATGAAAATAAAAGTACTGGATATAGGTCAATAGAATTATAAGACAAGAATATAATTCTGGCCTTTATTCTTTTCACAGACTACATATAGTTTTCGATTTCAAGTTACTAGATGAAAGCATTTTAATTTAAATTGATCACATAATAGCCTATTTGGTAAGAAATGTTGTTTTTCAGAAAAATAATTTCCTTTTTTTTTCCAGAAAAAGAATTTCTTAACCAATTGTGTCTGTTGTAATTTTCTTGTGTGCTGGCTCCACTCGCTTTCCTTGCTCTTAAATGGAAGGATTCTTTTGTTTGTCTTTGGCTTTTTTCTCATTTGTTATATTCTCCTTCAACAATATCATTCTTTTCTTTGATTTCAACTATGACCTATAAGCTAGTAGAGTACATATATATTATCTTTAGCTAACCATTCTCACTAAAGGGACAGGTTCACTTTTCTACTCTTTAATTATCACCTGATCCCTAAAGGTACTATTGATAAACATTAACTGCTAACTTGAAGGTTCAGGATTCAAGTCCATGATCTGCTTCTTGAGGGAAAATAAAGATATTTGATTCCATAAGGATATAAAACCTAGGAAATCCTAGATAGGGCTACTATGCATTGCGATAGATTTGATGGCAATTGATTTGGTTTGAGTAATTTTTACCTGGAACTCATGTACACACACATGTAACTACTAATTCAATTTATATATAAAATATCTGTCACCCTAAAAAAAGTTGTCGCTATCCTTTTACAATCAATTTGCCATGGAAGTAATTATTTGATTTATATCCTTATATAATTGGTAGAAAGATGAGGTTATATACTCCTATAAAGATTACGGCCTTGGAAGTACTATATTGTCTATCTTAATAATGATAGAAAGAAGTGTAACATTGGGATTTGCTTTGTTGAAAAGTAGTTTGTTAAAAGAGATCAGGATGTAACAACCCTCTCCCCTTTATAAGAAAATTCTTTTCAGCTAGTTACTTATCTCCTAAGCATGTTGCAAAACCTGTTAATTATTCAAGGGTGCTCCAATTCAAGGAAATGGAAGCAGATAATGCTAAAGCCTTAGGAAGTACCATTCTGACACTTCCTGGAGTAATGAAGATATCAACTGATGGTCTGCAGGTCAATGTGGGGATGGCGGTTGTTTTCCACAGACCTTGTTCCTTTGCCCCTTTATTTGAAGGGCTTCTGGTCATTGTCTTTTTCTGTATAGTGAGCACGTTCCCCCAGACCCATTGTCAGACTAAATTAGACCCAAAGTTTTTCAAAAAGGACTTCTAGGGGCCAGTGGTTCACATGTGGGCTATCCTAACTTCCAAGAAACCAGAGACAGCACATAAACAATGTGTCAGTTGCCCGGCTTACTGTCAACTTGAGTGAATGTGTAGCATCCTGCCTGTCTCTCAGGCATAGTCAACGAGGCTTCGGTATGGCCGTGGCCATCTCCTGAAAACTCTGGGAGCTCCTGTATTCCTCCATGGAGGCAAGACACGTGCTCTTTCTGCTTTGTCGTCCTGCTGACAAGCCTCATGGAGTTGCACTGATGGAACCAGTGCCCTCGAGTTGGAGGACCCAAGTGGACACCCATTCCAGCACTGAGAAGCTTCCACTGCCACTTGACTTACAAAACTTTCCACCCACTGGGATATGATCTTTTTGCATTTGCTATCACACGCATTGACTCAGTTTGAAGAGGAGTATTTGAACTAAGGTTGTACTTGTGCACTTGGTCTGAACTGGGCTGGGGTGTTTTCTTCATATACAGTTGTTCTTTGGTGTGGATCTCTTTCTTGCACACATATTGGTGTCTCCGAATTTGTTTCTCTGGTCAACCCAGACTAATACAAGGATTAAAAATATTGGGCGAATGTTTGATGATAACATATAAGACTGAGAACATTGAGATATTCATATATCTTTGAACAACACTAGTAGCAACTGCAATCTATAAAACTCTCAGGATGCAAATGAAGAAGGGATTTAGCAGGAAATGTTACTCTTATTCTAGATTATAACCCAATAGCTCAAATAATCATAATTTCTCTTGTTCCTGGAGTAACTCTGGAAAAAGATGCCAACTCTAAGAGGGTTATAACAAAAGGAAGGACATTATTGTATTGGCACGTGACTCAGTGGGTTCTTATTCAGGGACTGAGTCCACTCTTCCTGTGCAGGAGCATTTTATAAGGAATGGGTCTGTATCTACAGGGTTGTCTGTGGTTGGTCAGTGAGCCAGTAAGCAGAAGCAGAAACAAGAAGCTATACCAGATGGTCAAGGGAGAGGACCAGTCAGAAGATAGCAAGTGGATTACAGAAGTGGAATATTTCAGGAAGGAAGGGAGATGGGTTAAAAGTCACCGGGGACTTCTCACATTCCACAGATGCTTTTGCCTTTAGAGCGGCTCTTTGTCTCCTCTTGAGCAGTACTTTGTTCCTATCTCACTCTAATAATTATTTTTAATGATTTGTGAAATCTGCTTATAGAACCTTTCAATTTGAGAGTCATGACATTTTAATCCTACAGGCAAAACCCTCTGAGAGAAATGAGAAAAGTAGTTACCTACATACAGAGAATACTTTTTAAATGCCTATAATATATCGACATATATAATGTATAGAAACATCCCATCTATTTAGGGGCTGATTTCCATTGTACGTGCATTTTGCATTGGCTGTCATGCAGAGTCCACATTGCATTGGCATGGCTTTTGACTTTCTGTGATGCTGGAAGCTGTGCCACTGGTACTTCAAATGCCAGCAGGGCCACTCAAAGGGGGCAGGCTGCAGCAGAGCTTCTAGTCTAAGAACAGACAATGAAAAAAGGATTGTTTGGCACCACAGAGGAAGTAGCCCTTGTAAATCGTATGCCTAGTTTCAAAACATTGTCAGATACTAAAGACCTAATGAATGGAGGTGTTGGGTTCCTGGATAGGGGTTCTTTAGTTCATTGCTTCATGATGCTCAAAGTTCTCAAACAACAGAAGAACTTTTATAATCCAAGTGAGTTTTTAGGAAGGAAAGGGAAAATTTCAGGTCTGACAGTCTCATAAAGGTACACACTCTTTCTGGAAAGCATGCCAGACTGCACAAAAGCCATGACAGGTTTACAACTGGGCATGAAAGACCACATGGAAAGAACACTAGAGCAGAAGCATGAAACCCATATGTGTGAAACTGGGGGTCCCCAGCAGCCAGAAGAGATATGGGGCCTCAGAAGACCTGCAGGCATAGAAGAGAATCCTAACCTCTGCCTTCAATATAAATCTGAGCAAGAGCAGAACCAAAAAAAAGCTAGAGGCCTATGGCCTATAGATTTAAAATGTTTGGCTGGGCAGGCATGACTGACCCTCAGACCCATCTGTGTGATAGTCATGGGCCTCAGTGGGTATTGCCACGCTGGTTTCACCTGGGCTTAGGGGACTTTGTTTACACATGCGTTAGTCTGGATTTTCCCATAGGTGTCCAATGTTTGCCTTACTTTTTTTCCCAAGTCCATTGTTGTGGTCCTTTACAGGCATTGGAGAGACAATCCCCCTTTGGGTCCCTAATCTAGCTACCTAGTAGAAGTAGAACAATGTAATTAAGGGAGAACTGCTTTCTCAAAGAAGAGTAAGTGACACAAATGGAAAAAAAGCTTGTGTGAGTGGAACCTTTGTGATATTTTGCTTGTAGGGCACAACTCAAGGTATAAAGAAATAGCTGCAAAAATCTATAAGTAATCAGAACTTGGAATGTTCTGAAGTATGAATCTAGGAAAACTGGAAGTGTTCACAAATGAAATTACATGAAGATCAATATTCTAAGCATGGATATCTGAAATGAGTAGGCATTTGTGATTTTGGATCAGAAAATTACATGAGTTACTATGATAGGAATGACTCCATCAGGAGGAATCATGTTATATTCACTGCCAAACAGAGCACTTCAAAATCAATCTTCAAGTACAATGCTGACTCTGATAGGATTATATGTATCTGCCTGCAAGGAAATCCAGTCAATACAACTGTTATGCAAATTTATGCATAAACCACAAAAGCTAGTGATAAAGAAATTGAAGAATTATAGAAGTCAAATAGAAATTGATCAAATATGCAATCAGGGTGTAGTGATAATTATTGGTGATCCGAATGCAAAAGTTGGAAACAGAAAAAAACAGCAGTTGGAAAAAATGATCTTGGTGGTAAAAATGAAGCTGGAGGTCATATGATAGAGTTTTGGAAGATCAACAACTTGTTCATAATAAATGCCTTTTTTGGCCTGAGCCCTGGTGGTGTAAGTGGTTGAGTGCGGGACTGCAGTACGCAGGCTTGGCGGTTCAAATCCAGCGGCGGCTCTCAGGAGCAGCACTGGGGAGCGCCCACGACCACCAGAGGCAGTGATGCCCCCCCAAAAAAACAAATAAAATAAATAAATGCCTTTTTCAACAACACAAAAAGTGACTGACTATACATTTGGACCTCCAAGGTGATTAGACTTCAATTTTTTTTCCTGAATACACAGAAGTCAAAATGACTACATTTATGGGAAGAGATACAAGAGAAACTCAGCATGCCAGCAGCTAGCATCAGGTAATGAGACAACAGGTTAGCAATTTTTCATATGCAAGTTGAGGACAGTGGAAACAAGTCAACAAGCACCAAAATAGGACCTGGAGCACATTGCCCCTGGATTTTGAGAACATCTCAAGTACCATTTTGACTCCTTGACCACTAACAGAATGCATGGTAAATGATGAGATAACACTAAGAATACCATACATGCAGAAAGCAAAAGATCATTAAAAAGAAAGGAGAGATCAAAGTGAGACTGAATGTTTTCCTTCATCACACAATAGGTGAGGCAGATGAAAGAAACGAAGTCAAAAAGTGAATAGAAATTTTCAAAAGTCAGCTTGAGAAAACAAAGTCCAAGATAATAAAGAAACATGCCAAAAAACCACATTTAGTTAGGAAACTAAAAGGGGAGAATGTGCTTAGTATGTTTGCTTGTTTGTTTTACCTTCAAATTGCATCTTTATTTTTTTTTCAGTAATTTTATTGGGAGCTCTTACAGCTCTGATAACATTCAATACTTCCTTTGTATCAAGCACATTTGTACACATGTTGCCATCTTCATTTCCAAATATTTCCCTTTCCCACTCTTTTTTAAATCATTTTATTTGGGACTCATACAACTATTATCATGATCAATACATGCATAAATTTTATGCAGACCACATTTGTACATTTGTTGCCATCATCATTCTCAAAACATCCTCCTTCTACTTAGGTCCTTGATAGCAGTTTCCCATATTTCCTCTCCATCCCCACTCTGCTCCCTCTTGAACCCTTAATAATTTGCAAATTATCATTATTTTGTCATATTGTACAATGACCTTTGTGTCCCTTCACCCACTTCCCTGTTGTCCACAACCCAGAGAGGAGGTTTTGTGTAGATTCATGAAATTGGTTCCCTCTTTCTACTCCACCTTCCCTCCACCCTCCCACTACCACAACTTTCACCACTGGTCCTGAAGGGTTCATCTGTCCTGAATTGCCCATGTTTCCAGATGCAGTGTACACTCCCGGGTATAGCTGAATTTGTAAGGTAGAATTTGGATCACGATGGTGCGTGGGAGGAAGCATTTAACAACTAGAGGAAAGTTGCATATTTCATTGCTGCTGCACTGTACTTTGGCTGACTCATCTCCTCACTGCAAACCCTCTGTAAAGGGATGTCAATTTACCAACTGATGGACTTTGGGTCACCTATCTGTGTTCTCCTCATTTATAGCAATTTAGTTTTTAGTTCTTTGATGCCTGATACCTGATCTCTTCAATATCTCATGGTCACACACACTGGTGTCCGTATTCCATGTGGACTTTGTTGCTTCTGAGCTAGATGACTCCTTGTTTAGTTTCAAGCCTCTAAGACCCCAGATGCTATATTTTTTGATAGTTAGGCACCATCAGCTTTCTTCACAAATTTTGCTTATGTAAACATTTGAGTCAGTGATCATATTGGGAAGGTGAGCATCATGGAATGCCAATTTAATAGAACAAAGTGTTCTTGTATTAAGGAAGTATTTGAGAGGAGATCCAATGCCCATCTGCTCTCTTCACACTAAGTATATGAACACAGATCTATTTCCCCATCATCATATATATTCACCGATGTGTAGGCCTGCATTTAGACCTCTATAAATGCCCTTTACTTCCTAGTTCTTTCCTCTATGTCCTTTTACTTTCCTCTTGTCCCACTATCATGCTTAGCCAATGTTTAGGTTTCAGCAATATCTCTGTTATATTACTCTTGATCAATCCCTATCAGACCTGTCACACCCATTTTGTCACTGATTTTGAATCACATGTTGTTCCCTTATGCTGGGTTGGTCAATACCACCTCCTTTCCCTACCCACACCCCTGAAACTATCTTCCAGGTGTTTTCTCCTCCAGACTGATTTTCCAGCCTATCTCATGTAAATAGACCAGCAGAGATAACAATATGTACTTAAAAACAAAACATCCTAAGGTGATGCAACCAAAGAAACTAAAATGATAACAAAAAAAATCCAATGTCATATATATATATATATATATATATATATATATATCAATAATAATAACAACAAAAGAAAAACCTGTAAATAGTCCAAATTCTGTTCCTTGTCCTCCAGGAGTGTGACCTGGTTGAGTCTCTTGGGCTGCCATACCCTGTCTCCAAAATATATCCTTGGCACTCCCTCAGGAACTTCATGCTTTGCTGCACATCTTTTGTGTTTTTCCATGGTGTTGTTGGGTCAGACAGGGTACAATTCTGACCCTGTGTGTTAGTCCGGATAAACTAGAGGAATAAATTTCAAAGACACGCGTATAGATATAAGTAAAGGGTTTATATACAAAAGGGATGTGACACTAAGAAGACCTCCCAATCCAGTCAAGTACAAAGTCATAAGTCCGATATTAACCCTTATGCCCAAAATCAGTCCACAATGTCTCCTTCCATCTCATGAAATCACAGGTCAGGGGGTACAGAATTCTGGAGCTGGCAGAGGTCTCCCCATGGTTCCTCCCTTCCTGGGCTCAGGGTCCATCAACAGCATGCCACTCCAGCTTCAGTGGTCTGTCTGGCTCCATCAGGGCAAAGCCATGTGGTCTCCCCAGCTTCTCAGACGCTGCCATTGTGTCTTGTCTGTGATTCATTATCTGAGACTAACTCCCAACAACTGGGGAAGATAGCTTCTCATCTTCACGAGGGAAATATCTCGAGATTTCCCAGAAGTCTCGGGAGAAAGCCATGCCCACATAGAGGCCTCATTGGCTGCTCAATGGCTATCTCCAGATTAAGAGGCTAGACTCCACCCCTACATCTCAATCATAAAATTAACATAAGCACATGACTGCCACACCCTGCTTCTCCATTGTTGTCCATGTAGGGCCTTGGGTCAATGAGGCATGCCATGTTTCAAGTAGGATGAACATATAGTCCTCGCTGTGCATTCACTCTTCTGAGTGGGGATATCATCCTCAAACCTCAGTGGGCCAGGATGCACTCCACTCTCTATTCCTCCCCCTTCATTGGTTCTCCTGTGCTCTGGTCAGGCATGTCCCCCAACCCAAGCTGCAACTTCAGAACTGTCCTCCAAAGCAAACTCCCCTGGGGGGAGAGCTGGCTGTCCACGTAGTTGGGATTGAGCTTGGGCCCTCAGATCCTTCCACTGGCTCCTCACTCCATGCCGTCATGCTGCTTTCACTTCCTGGAACACGGGGTTTAAGTTTGGTCCCTTTTTCCCTGTGGAGATATAAACAATATCCTCCCCTTTGGTGGGTTAATATCCCATTCCCTCTCTACAGATCACCATCTTTCCCCCACTCACCACAGTTGGCTACCATATGTAGCCCTGGATTTGGTCTGGCCCCTGCCATACTACCTAGGAGTCCACCTGGGAATTTCTGTAGATAGTAGCTTTTTCCTATGCCTCTTTAGTACTTTTTTTTAAGTTTACCTGAGCAGAATCATGGTGTACATGTCCTTTTGCGCGTGGTTTACTTCACTTAGTGTAATTTCCTCTAGTTCTTCCCATGCGGCGATATGTTTCAAGCATTCATCACTGCTTTTTAGCAATGTGCAATACTCCATTGCATGTAAGTACCATGGCTTTTTAATACATTTGTCAGTTGATGGAAATTTGAGTTGTTTCCAATGCCTTGCAATGATGAATGCCTTGCTGTGATGAACAGTGGAGCACAGATGTCTGGCCCAGGTTTGTTTCTTGCCTCTTCTGGGTATATGTCCAGTAGGAAGATTATTATGGTAGTTCAATTTCCATCTGTTTTAGCTATCACCAAATTGATTTCCATAGTGACTGTACAGATTTACAGGTCTACTAGCAGTGGGTAAGAGTTCCTTTCTCTCCTCAGCCCCTTCAACATTAATTGTTTCTCAGTTTTTGAATTGGGCTAACCTTGAGGGTGTTAGGTGGTATTTCATTGTTGATTTGACTTGCATTTCTCTTATGGCTAATGAGTGGGAACATTTCCTCATAAGTTTATTGTCCATTTGGATTTCTCACTCTGTGAAACTTCTATTCAGGTCCTTTGTCCACGTCCTCTGTGAGCAATTAGTTTTGTTCTTTTTGGAAGCTATTAGGGTGCTGTAGATTTTAGTAGTAAGACCTTTATCTGATTTGTCATTGCTAAAGATGTTTTCACAATGGGCTCTCTTTTATTCTATTGGTAACTTCTTTCAAGGTACACAAGTGTTTCATCTTCAGTATATCCCACTTGTCAATTTGTGCCTCCTCTGTATTTTTGGCCTTTCCTATTTCTGATAGCCTATGTAATCCCTGTGCCAAAGTTCTCAGGTTTGTCCCAATTCCCTCATTGATGACCCTAATAGTTTAGGGTTTTGTTCTTGTGCATGGAGTAAGATAAGGGTTCTGCTTCATTTTTCTACAAGATATATCCATTTTTTCCAGTACTACTCATTGAAGAAGGTATCCATTTTCCAGTTGATATTTTGGGGGCCCTTATCAGAAATCAGTTGTCTGAATGCTGATGATTTTATTTCTGGGTTTTCAGTTGTTTTCCATTGACCTGTGTATCTATTATTATGCCAATACCATGCTGTTTTGACCACTATGGCTGTATATCATGTGCTAAAGTTAGGTAAAGTAAGCCTTCCCACAGTGTCCTTCTTGAGGTGTTCTCTGCTAATTCTGGGCTTCTTCCCTCTCCATATGAAATTGATAATCATTCTTTCCATTTATCAGAAGAAAGATAATGGTAATTGTATTGGAATTTCTTTAAACTTATGTAGTACATTGAGTAGAACTGACATCTTTACTATATTGTCTTCTGACCCATGAGCATGGGATATTCACCCATTTGTTGAGTTTACTCTTGGTTTCTTATAATAGTGTTCTGCAATCTTCCTCTTATTTTGTTCTTTTAGTCAAGTATATCCCTAGATATTTCAATTTGTGCTTGGCTCTTATGAAGGGTACCATTTTTTTTAATCTCCTCTTCTGTGGTCTTATTCGCTGTGTATAGTATTCTGGTAGAGATCTGATTTTTGATCTCGTATTCCACTCTGTCATACTCCTGTATTGCTTCCAGTACGCCTTGAGCTTTTAGCATTTTCATATATAAAATCATATTGTCTGCAAATAATGATAGTTTCACTTCTTTCCTTCCCAAGTGAATAACTTTGATGTCTTTTCTTTGCCTTATGTGGCTAGTTAAAACCTCTAGTACAATATTCAATAAGAGTGAGGACAAAGGACATCCTTGTCTGCTCCCCTTTTTCACTGGAATTGTGTTTGTCTTTTCACCATTGACCACTATGTTGGCTGGTTGGTGTTTCAGGTATAGCTTGTATTGTCTTGAGGAATTCTCTTTCCATTCCTATCTTCTCGGATGTCTTGAACTGGTATTGGATGTTGTCAAATGCTTTTTCCTCATCTATCGATATTATTATGTGGTCTTTATAGTTTTTCATATCAATGTGGCAAATGATCCTAATGTCTTTCATATGTTAAACCATCCCTGCATCCCGGGTATGTTAGAGAGGGTTCTCTAGAGAAATAAAACCAGGACACTAGTAATTCTCTTTATATATTTCTGTAAAGAGAAGGGTATATAAGATAAGAAAGAAACAGTTTACTAATGTATAAAGAAGTACCAATTGCTTGGTGCAACTCACTTGCATGAGACAGCTAAAAAACTGGCAGTCCTTCAAGTCTTGAGGGCTGCTGAGTAGTCCTCTGTTGAGCAATTCAGGCTATCTGGTCACAGGCAGTAAACAACAAATCAGGTCACCAACAGTCAGCCAAATGACAGAGTCCAACAGTTCCCAGCTCAAGAGTTGTATATCCCAGGAGCGTGGTGAAGTAGAGCTTGAAGGAACCTCAACTCACAACTCCACAGTCCAAGATTAGGTGTCCCATGGGTAGTGTTGCTTGGAGGTCGGGGTACAGGATGAACCAAGGAAGCTAGCTGGTCTGAAGATCCAAAAGCAAGAGAGATGTTGGGACTCACTGAGCCCTTCCTATCTCTGCCCTTCAATTTATCCCGTGTGTTCATTGGCTGTGCTCTCACAACAGACCTACCAATCTTCTGTGGCCATGTTGGCATAACAAACCTACCCATCACACCAGTCATGTATCCCACTTGGTCGTGGTGAATTGTTTTATATACTTTTGTATCCTATTGTCCAGTATTTTATTAAGGATTTTTGCATCAATGTTCTTTAGGGATATTGGCCTGTAGTTCCCAATTCTTGTGGATCCTTGCCTGGTTTCAGTATCAGTATTATACTAGCTTCATAGAAGGAGTTCAGGAGTCTGCCATCTCTTTCTATCTTTTGTAAGAGTTTGTGTAAGATTGGTGTCAGTTCTAACCTAAATGCTTGGTAGACTTCTCCTATAAAATCTAGGGGATTTTTTTGTTGTTGGCAATCTCTTGATAACCTTGTCTATTTCTTCTATTGCTATGGGTCTGTTGAGATTCTTGATGTCTATCAGCAATAGTCTAGGGAGGGATTGTTTTTTCAAGAATTTGTCCATGTTTTCCAAGTTGCTGAATTCATTGGAGTACAGTCCTTCTTAATACTCTATAATTATCTTTTTTTTAAAACTTCATTAGGGCAAGTTGTAACAGTCCCTCTTTCATCCCTTATTCTTGCTACTGAAATTTGTTCCCTCCTGTCTTTGGTTAAGTCTGCCAGCAGTGTGTCAATTTTGTTAATTCTTTCAAAGAACCAACTTTTAGCAGCATTAATTTTTTTCATTGTTTTCTTATCTTTCCCTCTCCTGAATCTCAGTCCTTATTTTTATTATTTCTTTTCTGTGGCTATCAGTAGGATTGCCCTCCTGACTCTGTCCTTATTGTAAATTTTGAGCCAGAATGTCAGTTATGAGACACTCTTTCTTTTTCAGGTGTACATGTATTGCTATGAAACTTCCTCTGATAACTGCCTTTGCTGTGTTCCATAAGTTTTGGTGTATCACGTTTTCACTTTCATTGGTTTCTAGAAATTTCCTAATTTCATCTCTGGTATGGACCAGTGTGCACTCCTTTGGCAAGAGAGAGCTATTCATCCTCCAATAATTTGCTCTTGCTTTCCTGATCTTTCTTTTGTTGATTTCCAGCCTTATGGCATAGTGGTTTGACAGAGAGAGAGAGAGAGAGCGCTCTATGATATTAGTGTGTTTCAATTTAGATTCACCTTATGCCCCAGCATGTGGTCTATCTTCATATGGGTCCTTGAAAAAAATGTGATTTTTTTAATTTAGATGAACAACTCTGTAGATATCTGTCAAGTAAAATTATGTGTTTGTAGTGTTTGATCTCTAACCTCCTTGTTGAGATTCTTTCCTGTGATCTGTCTTTCTCAGAGAGTGGTGCATTGAAGTCACATACTATAATTGTTGAGGTTGTGATTTCTTTTTTCATCTTTTGGAGTTTTTGGTTTATGTATTCAGCAGGTCTCTCATTTGGGAAATACATGTGTAAAATGCTTACTGGTTCTTTGTCTACCATTCCCTCCTTATCTTGTTTTATGGTTTGCACTTTGAGGTCAATTTTATCTGCAATTAGGATTGCCACCTCTGCTTTTTTTGAATTGTTCTTTGTTTGATATGCCTTTCTCCAGCCTTTGTTTCTCAGGTCTTTTTGTCTGTAGTCTTGACATGGGTCTCCTGTAGGTAGCAGATCGATGGGTTGAATTTTCTAAGTCAGTCTGATAGCCTCAGTCTTTTGTTGCCTGAGTGCAGTCCATTAATATTTAGGGTTATTTTCTCTATCTGTGGAACATATGATGTCATCTTATATCTTTTGTGTTGTATGTTTCTTTACTTCCCTTTGTTTTCAGTGTGTTGTACATGTATGTGTGAGGCTTGATCATTCTTGACTTCTTTCCACCATTAAGCCATTCCTGTTAAGGGGGGGCTGTTAGAAAACAGCCCTCTTTGTTGCCCTCTGGGTGAGATTGTTTCTCTGTGGTGATCTCTTATTAATGCTTGATGAGTGCTGTTCTTGTGCCCATACAGGGTCAGCAACGAAGTTTTGTAGGGCTGGGTTTCTCTTAAAGTATTGTTCGAGTGTTTTCCTGTCTGGGAAAACTCTTGCTTTTCCATCTAGCTTGATAGATTATTTAGCTGGGTAGAGTATTCTTGGGTTCCTATTTTTTTCCTTCAATTTTTGGAATATATTACTCCTCTCTCTTCTTTTTTTATAGTGTCTGCTGATGGGTCTGAGCATATTCTTTTTTGGGAACCTTTAAATGTGCTTACTTGCTTTTCCCTAACTACTCTCATGATTTTCTCCTTTTCCTTAAAATTAGATAGTTTAAATATTTTATGTCTTGGTGACTTCTTGGGATTCAATCTAGCCGGTATTCTTTCTGTCCTCTGAATGGTTGCCTGGTTTTCATTCATTATACTGATGAAGTTTTCCTCCATGAATTGTCTGACTATTGTTGCAAATGACTTCTTTGTTGTTTCTTCCACTGGTAGAAAAATAATTCTGATATTGTTCCTCTTCATAGCATCAAACATAGTGCTTATATTTTCTTGTTTCTCTGATCTTATTAGATTTTTGTTCACATTTGTTAAAGTCTGCTTGGCTATCCTCTAGGTTACTGGTGCAGTTTTCAGCTTCCTCCAGTTGATTTGAAAAACTCTTGAGTCTGATGGTGATTTTTGTTATCTTGTCCCTAAGCTCTTGTATTTCCTTTTAGTGTATGGACTTTATGTCATCTATCAATTCATCCATTTTCTGTATTGTTGTCGTCATATCTCATATGACTCCAAGGAGCATTCCAAAAATTTCTTTCTGTGGCATATCAATGTCTGTTTCTTCTATGCTTGTCATTATGTTCAGGACATGTCTGCCATTGCCTTTTGTTTCTCCTGTGTTTTTGAGGTTGTTGGGACTGATTGGTGTTTGCGTTGTGCTGTTTTCAAGAAACCACATGTCATTTTTCAGGGACTCAAAGAGCACTGACTCTCTCTGGGAGACTTGTAGGAATGTGTCTTCAAATTTCTGTGACTAATTACACTATGGAATTGACCTACCATTTTATCCTCTTGTGGCTCCACTCTTTCCCTAGTGAACCTGTATTCTGTTATTTGGAGGGGAAGTTGGATAGTCCTCTCCGTTACTACTGATCGGATTGTTCTGGACTAACAAAGACGGCGCTGCACAGCATGATCTCATCAGAAGCCACAACGGTGCAGCCTAAAGCAGCTTGGGGCACCACAGGGAGTGTGCAGGGTTATCCGTAGCAAGGGGAGTGCTACAGAAGGCTGGTGGTCTATCTGCTCCTGAGTAGAGCAACGTAAATAGTGGGCGGAACTGCTTGGATCAGGCAGATCACCTCAAAGGTTTGGCATTGGTTCCTGCACCAGCATGGAACTCCTGGCAAGTGGGAGGAAGTTCCCGCAGCCAGTTGGAATCAGAGAGAACATATAAGAGCTCTCCCATCCACATAGAATGGAAATCCCCTATAATAATTTGGGTAGAATATCCCCCAGGTGAAGGGTGGGTGGGCTTCTCCAGGCTCGGGCTATACTACACAGGATGAGGCTCTCCCAGCTAAGTGTAGCAGGCATAATTACCCTAGGCTAAGTGGTATGGTCTGGAGTCCATAACCTTGAGTGAGCAAAACTGGAAAAGACCATGAGGTGAAAGCACCAAGAAATTAAGCTTGCTGAAGCTGTGGCAGGATCAGGAGGAGTGGGGCAAACCAAACTGACTAGATAGCTAAGCCCTTGACCCTGAGTATGGGGCTGCAAGAGTTCAAACCCTTCCTCATGCTGGCGGCAAGCTGTGCCTCTGAGGAGACAATGCCCCTGTGTGTCGCTAATGGTCCCGGCCACGGCTCTGGCAGAGACAGTGACAGACAGTGGTCAAACCTTAGTCAGGCTTCACTATGGTAAGTCAAAAGTCCCCAACCCCTCAAAACCTTGTGGATCTGTGCCTACTTATCTTTATTATGATCCTCCTGTGATCTGGCAGTGTTGAATTTCTCTCTCAGTTACTCTCCTGGTCTGATCTCTGCTGAGTCTGTCTGGTTGCTGTTACTCGGTCCCCATTTTCCTGGAAGTGACTTAGTATGTTTTAAACAAAAAGATTTCAAGAAAAAAATTAAAGTCTAGTCTTAATATTGAGAGACTCAGTGGGAAAAATAATGAATGATCTAAGAAGCACCAAAAGGAGGTGGAAACGGCTGAGCCCCGGTGGTGTAGTGGTTGTGCACGGGACTGCGGCGCACTGGGATGGAAGTTCAATTCCAGCTCCACAGAAGCAAAGACTGGGCCTCCTACTCCCACCACCAGAGGGCAGTGATGTCCCCCCAAAAAAAACAAAGATGGAAAAGGGGAGGAGCCAAGATGGTACCCAGCTAAGAACACATACTTAGAGCTCTTTGGTGATCAGCAGGCCTGATGCCCAGGTGAACTAGTGATTCTGGTGAGTGAGAGGAGTTCAATGACAACCCTGACTGCCTCCCCTGTTCACAAGGTGACCTTCCCATGCATCTGTCCTATGGTGGAGCCACTGGAGATATGAGATCTGGTCCCTGGAATGTCTCAGCTCAGCTGGCCTAGCTGCTCCTATGTGCTACTGCCTCCGTGGCTGGGGTCGCCAGTTGCTAGACCCTATCCCCAGGCCTGGTCACCAAGTCAGTAGCTGCTCGACTTTCTTGCCAAGACACACAGAGCTGTGACAGGAGCCCCATGCAGCAGCTGCCCACTTGCAGCACTCCACTAGGAAAGCTGCTCCCTTCTCCTGACGTTCCCATTTCTCCATATGGTAGTGATCTGCTGCCAAGCTCAGGTCCCTCCCTCAATTCACCCAGGCCCTCAGGAACTTACCTGCAATCTAGCTGTGGCAGCTTGGGTGACCTATGACTGGGGTGTTCCTCCCCCCCACATCAATATCTGAGACCTATCCATCATGTCCACATATGTAGCAGCTGTGTGCCCCTGTCCATTTCTGCTCCAGCAACCCAAGTCTAAGCTGCTTTCACCAGTTTCAATCAGTGCTGCTCTTGTACACGTCTGCCCACTCCACTGTGGAGACCTGAGGCTATGCTGCTCCCACCAATGCCGGCCACCTTGTTTCTGTCTGTACCAGCTCAGCACTTCCCTAACATTCCAGGCCTGGGGGGAGTAGATATGAGTGCATCCTCATTCTGAAGAGCATACAGCCCCCCTCTCCCCCACATAGGCTGGATTCAGAGCCCAGGGAATAAGCAACCAGGTCCTGCATTTTCCCAGTCCAAGCCGGTCACACTACCTCAGACCCAATCATGGCCAGCACTTGCCATTTGGACATTCTCAACATTGCTGTTGTGCATGTGACTCCTCCACTCCACCCACAGCACCTGTGGTCTGGACCACCTCAGTGTGATGTTCCCTGTTCTCAAATATGACAGCTGCTCCTGCCAGTGCCAGGTACCTCCATCCTGTGGAGGCATTCCCCGAGCACCCTCACAAGAGTAGTGGGGTTGTTTTCACCCTCAATCAGCAACCCCATCTCATGATAGTGAGGCCTCCCCCATCTTTGTTTTCTATTAGATCTTTTTAAAAAAAATTAATTAAATAAGAAAAAGCCTGCAATAGTGGACTGACAGCACAGTTCACAACAGCCCAGGTTAATTCATACAGACTCCTATCCCACTTTAGTCACTGAAACTCCTCACCACAGTTAGCCACTGAACTACCATGGTACCCTGTTTACACAGCAGTCTGACACAACTCTATAGTGGGTCACAGACATCCCCCACAAAGGTACCCTTATCAGTAACACAGAGAAAGGCCTCAGGGTCTCTTGGTCCCCTAGAAACATGACACCCATCTCCACAAAATGGTCAAGGAAGCAGCAGCAAACAGCATCATTATCAACAACAAAACTAGAGAGAAAAAACATCAGAGCAGAGTTAATGATGCTCATAGAAGAATCATATGTGAGGGGGGAAGGGGAAAAAAGAATCAGATCTGAATCTGCCACAGAAAGCAATCTTCAGATGGTTGCTTTGAGTAATACAGTTGAGGAAAGCAATGCAGGATAAGGTTGCAATAAAGAGATGAAGTCCACAATTGAGGGGATGAACTCTATGATAGAGGGGATGAAGTCAATGCAGCTCACTAAAAGTACGACCAGAAAAGCAAAGGTAAACAGTTGGAGGATGAAGCCCAATCTTTTGCAACATGAATGGATACTGTCCCAGATTAGAAAGGAGGTTAGGAAGTTTCTAGAAACTAATGAGAATGAGAATGAGAACACAACATATCAAAACTTATGGTATACTGCAAAGGCAGTCATCAGAGGTAGATTTATATAAATAAATGCATATATGAAAAGAATAAGAGAGGCTAATGACTGATGTGTTATAGGAAAACCTCCAGCAATTTTAACAGAGTCAACAGAACAACCCATCTAATAGCAATAGCAAAAGTAAAGAAATAGTAAAAATCAGGGCAGAGAACTTTCCTCTGATTCTTAAATGCTTCCCCCTTCTTCCTCCACTATCATGATCCTCCTCCCTGGGGTACAAACAACAGGGAAGTGGGTGAAGGGAGACATCTGACAATGTACAATATGACGAAATAATTATTTATAAATTATCGAGGGTTCATGAGGGAAGGGGTAGTGGGGAGAGAGGGAAAATATGAGGAGCTGATATCAGGGACTTAAGTTGAATGAAAATGTTTTGAAAATGATGAAGTCAACAAGTGAGCAATGTGCTTTGCCAACAATGGATGTATTTATGGATTGTGATGGGAGTTGGATAAGCCCTCAATAAAACGATCTTAAAAAATCAGGGCAGTTAAACCAGTGGGAAGACAAAAGAATGATGCAAAAGATTAATGCAGCAAAAAGCTTGTTCTATGAAGGGGTCATCAGAATTGACAGACTGCTGGCAAACCTAACCAAGGAAATGGAGGAGCAAATATCAACAGCCAGGATGTGGGATGAAACAAGGAAATCACAAAAGACCCCAATGAGATAAAAAGGATAATCAAGAAGTACTTTAAAAGACTGTATTCTAATGAATGGAAACATGTGGAAGACATGGATAAACGCTTGGGGAAAAAAAAAATCTCTCTCCAACAGAGGTCAAGAACCTCAACAAACCCAAAGAAGTAAGCATAATTATCAAGAAACTACCACCAACAACAAAAAGACCTCTGGACCTGATGGCTTCACAGGGGAATTATACCAAACACTCAGGAAAGAGCTGACAGCAATCTTCCACAAATTATTTTAGATCCTAGAAAAGGATGGCAAACTCCCAATCCCTCTCTACAAAGCCTGTATCATTTTGATATCAAAAGAGGGCAAGGATCCCACAGGTATTGAGGACTACAGACCTATAGCTTTAATGAACATAGATGCAAAAATCCTTAACAAAAATTTGGCTGATAGAATATAAAAGTATGCAAACCATATCATTCACCACGATCAGGTATGATTTATCCCAGGGAGGCAGGGATGAGTTAATATACAAAAAAATCCATCAATATTATATATCACATTAAAAAGAAAAAGTATAAGATCCACATGATGATATTGATAGATGCGGAAAAGCACTTGACGATATCCAATGTCCATTCCTAATTAACACACTCATAATGATTGGAATGGAAGGAAAATTCCTCAAGCTAATACATGCTATCTATGTAAAGCCAGCAGCCAACATAATAGTTAGTGGAGGAAGAAAAACAATCCCAATGAAAAAAGGGATGAGACAAGGATACCTCTTGTCCCCAATTCTATTCAATATTGCACTAGAGGGCCTAGCTAACCACCTAATACAACAAAAGGACATTGAAGGTATCCAAATGGAAAAGAAGGAGGTGAAACTGTTGCAATTTTCAGATGACATGATTCTGTACAATGAAAATCCTCAAAGCTCCATAGTGGGAGTACTTACAGTGAGAGAGCAATCTGGAAGACTAGCAAGATACAAGATCAACAAAAAAAGTCTCATAGTTTACTATATATATTAGACAGGATAATGGAAGAGGAGATCAAGAAGGCAGTACCCTTCTTTGACAGGGTTCTTTAGAGAAACAAAACCAGGACATATGATTTTATATATCCATTTCTGTGGAACCATTAATATACTGGAAGTCCTTCAACTCTCATGGGCTGACGGGTGCAAGGTCAAGAAAGCAGATAGGTGAGTCTTCCATAAAGCAATGCAGGCAGTCCAGCCACAGGCAGCAAGCAGCAGGGCAGGTCACCAACAGTCAGTCAGACAACAGGATTTGACAGTCTGAAGCTCAAGTGATGCATACAATAGCAGAATGGCAAATCAGGTCTTGAAGGAACCTCAAGCTCTGGCGATATGATTTACAGGTGAGAGTCCCATGGGTACTGTAGCTCACAAGTTGACGCAGACAACTAACTAAGGCAGCTGGTCTGGTCACCAGAGAACAAGAGATGTGGGGATTGCTGAACCATTTATCTCTTTGCCCTCCAATCAAACTGTGACCCTATTATTCCCACATGTTCCTATTGGCCAGGTTGGCACAACAAACCTTAGCCATAGCCAAGAACAAATTGAAATATGTTTAACCAATTTAACCAATAACCAACAAGGAAAACTACAAGACCCTACTGCAGGAAACCAAAAACAACCATGGCACATGGAAGAATATGCCGTGCTAATGGATTGGAAGACTCAACATTAAAGAAGTCAATCTTACCCAAATCACTTTAAAAGTTTGATACTATTTCAATTAAAATGCCGACAACCTGCTTCAAAGAATTGGAAAAACTGACCATCAATTTCAGATCGCAAGAGAAGTCCAGAATTAGCAAAGAACTCCTCAAGGAGAAGGATAGAGTTGAAGGGTTCACTTTACCTGATTTTAACATCAACTAAACAGCTACAAGCCCACAATAGAAGAAATCCATCAGCCAGTGTGACCATGAGGTGTCATTGGGACTGGGTAACAGGAATCAGAAAATTCATAACAACAAACAACAAACAAAAATGCAATGTTGAAAATGAGGGGGATGGGAGCAGAGACCCAAAGCCCATCTGTACACAATGGAACATGCTCCCACAGAAGATTCACAAGGAAGGGATAAGTCAATTAGGCTACAGTAGAGTACTGATGGTTCACCCAATATACCTCTGAGCCCTTGAGGTCTCATCAACCCCCACTCTCACGACTCTAGTGCTGTTTCCCTCTCTGGACTGGTTGGGAGCATGTACATAGGCATAGGAAAGAAATAAAGCTCACGAGACACATAGAACCCTGAAACAGGAATGGGAATAGCAATACCAAAAGGGTCGAGGGAAGGCAGGGAGAGGAAAGAAAGTGGGATCGGACTGTAATGAATGGTACATAATCACACACACCCTTCCAGAGGGAAGAACAATGGAAACTAGAAGGGAAGGGAAACTGTGGTTGTTGTGAGATAACAATATATAATCCATCAAGGAGCCAAAGAATGATGCAGGAGGAGGGAGGGAAGAAAAGAGGAGCTGATATCAAGGACTCAATAGAAAGTGAATGTGTAGGAAAAAAAAGAATGATGGCAATATATGTAGAAGTATGTCTGATGCAATTGATGTATGAATTGTAACAAGAGTTCTAAAATCCCCCAATAAAATGATCTTTAAATAAATCGATAGAAAGAATAATTGTTCCCTCCAAAACTGTTTAGCATTCAACCATTTGAAGATGTAGCATAGATCAAATCCATGCATTCTGAGGAAAGAAATGTAAGCTGCACTGAAGGCATTAACTAAAAATGACACTTCCAGAAGTGACAAAATACCAATTGAAATGTTTTGACATGCTGATGAAACACTAGAAGCACTCATTATCTATATGAAGAAATTTGAAAGATAGTTACCTGACAAACTTATAAGAGGAGATAGATATTTTCACTCATTCCAAAGAAGGTGATACAATAAAACATACAAATTATAGAACAATATAATTATTGTAAGTGCAAGTAAATTTTTGCTGTAGATCATCTAACAATGGATGCCAGATGCTTAGAAGAGGACATGGAATAAAGGATATCACTGCTGATATCATAGGGATCTTAGCTGAAAGCAGATTATACCAGAAAGATGTTTTTTACTTGTGTTTAATTGACTATACTAAAACATTAGATTGTATGGAACATAACAATGAATGACCTAGAGAAAAATAGGAATTCCCGAATAGCTTATTATGCTCATATGGAACCTGTACACAGATCAAGAATCAGCTGTAAAAGCAGAATAAGGAAGCAACACATGGCTTAATATCAAGAAAGATGTGTGTCAGAATTGTATTCTCTCACTATCCTTAATCAGCCAGTATGCTGAATAAATAATCAGAGAAGCTGAATTGTTTGAACAAAGAATGCTACATGAGGATTTAAAGTTGATTTAATAACAATTTTTGATATGCAGATGACATAACATCAGATGAGAAAAGGAACTTGAAGCACTTGATGAAAACGAAGGATCCTTCAGTACGACTCAATGTATAGAAACAAAAATCCCCACAACTGGACCAAGAGTTAACATCATGATAAATGGAGAAAAGATGGAAGTTATCAAAGATTTGTCTTGCTTGTATTCTCAATCATAGCCCATCACAGTAGCAATAAGATATTAATTATTGCATTACTTTGAGTAAATCTGCTGCACAAAGTCTCTATAAGATGATGAAAGCAAAGATGTTACTTTTAAGACTAAGGTGTGTCTGATCAAAACAAAGTATTTTCAATGATCTCATATACATGTAAAATTTGGACCCTGAATAAGGATGATTAAAAGGAATGGATGTATTTGAATTGTGTTGACAAGGAAGAATATTGAAAGTGCTATTGACTAACCAAACAACCAATGAATCTGTCTTGAAAGAAGTACAACCAGACAGCTCTGTAGAAATAAGTATGGGGAGACTGTCTCACACATTTGAACATATTCTCAGAAGGAACCAATCCCTGGGAAAGGGCATTATGCTGAGTATAGTCATTTGGCAACAACAAAAAAGGAACACCCATTACAACAAGGATTTACACAGCTTTACCAATGGATTCAAATGAATGAATTTGGGGAGGTACAGCACAGAGCTGTATTTTATTCGGTTGTACATAGGGTCTCTATGGATTAGAATCAATTGAATGGCACCTACTAATATTAGTGTATACCTCATCGTACTTTTAATGTGCAAATCCTAATTATTACAATTATTAAGACTCTGTTGAGTGGTCTTTTGGGCCATTCAATTATTTTCCTTTAGAAAGAGTCTCTTGGAATATTTTGCCATCAAAAGTGATGACAGTGTTTTTCATTGTAACAATTATTTGTATATTTTAAATAAAAGTTATATGTTGTGTATATGCCTTGGACATATTTTCTTTCATTGATTGATCTACCTTGTTATTTTCTTTACAGAGTCTTTCAAATTACAGAGATTTTTGTTTGTAAATGAATTTCCTGTTTGATTAAGTTTTCCTCTGTTGTTTCCAAGAAAAAAAATCCAGAATCATTATCTATTGTAAGATAGTATTTTTCTTTTCTGGAGATATAGATTTTAAATCTATATATTTAGTTCTATGATACATGTAAAATTTATACTTATGTTAATTGAAAGATTTGGGCAAAGGTTCCTTTTTTAATGTACATTTTTCCAGATTATTTATTGCAATAACTTTCCTTCCTTTATTCTTACTGGCATTTTATCTACTTAATTCAATAAAAACCATAGAAAGAGTATAAAAAAATTTCAATAGTAGAGCTTTTGCTAAATTCTACTACTGCTTCCAGTAGTTCTTAATCAATATTTCACTATTAATTTAAAGGACATATTAAAAGTTCAGGATTATTATATTTTTGGTAAGTGGTATTGGAGTTATTAGGGAAATGAATTCATCCTACTTATTTTTATTTTATGAATATTTTTCAATTTTTGCATGTGCTTGCATGAAATTTTTCCTCTCAGTTTGCATGTTTAGTAAACATGGCAATGTTACTGGAGCCCAGGTGGCGTGGTGGTCTGACTGCTATCACGAAGTCTGCAATTTGAAATCACCCAGGTGCTCCCCAAAACAAAAAAAACTTTCTCATCCAACATAGAGGCAAAGTCTCAGAAGCTCCCAGGGACACTTTCAACCTGGCCTACAGGGTCACTTTGAGTCAGAACCGACTCGATGGCAGTGAATTTTTCAAAATGAATTCTGGTGGTGTTACTATTGCATATAACAATTGAATTTTGAGTCTTTAAAAATAAACGGTTTTCAATGGTGATCCTCCTACTTTCAATTATGGTCATAAAAGTTGGTTTTTTATGAGAAAGATGTGGCAGCCTGCTTCTATAAAGATTTCCAGCCTCAGAAACAATACCTTATCTATAAGGCCACCGTGAATCAGAATTAACTTGAAAGCAGTGGGGTTTTTTTTTTAATCCTTACTATAGCAGATTACCAAGGCATTTCCTTCACACAGCAGTTATTCAATTCAGACCGGTGACCTTTCAGTTTGAAGGCAGATATATAATCATCACATTACCAGGGACCCTTCAATATGAACTTCTGTATTCCTCAGAACAGTTATATTGTCAACTTGTTATTTCAAATAAGTGAAATCTCAGAAAAAACATGTTTACCTTCACTATGACTCATAGGTAGGAAAAGGGAGAACAGGGAACTTATTTCAGATCTAATTCGAAAGTTTATGACTACTTCTTCATGCTAACAACTATGTTAAAGACCTATTACTGTTTCATTCATTCCATCTACATATTACTTTTGCTTTATCACTCTTCTTTTGTCATTTTAGAGCACTAGACTGCTTTTACCCAGAAGAATATAATGATAACACAATCATTTTTGTTCTTTATCTTTGTGTGGGAATTAAATAAAATTCTCTGAATCCAAATGTATAGATCACTCTAAATCAATTTATTCCACTTCTTACATTCACAGAATGAAATCAATACAGTTCCAATTCAATTGTACGAGTAATATATTTTTCCTTTGACAGAGCTAGGTCAGATTTCACATATTAAATGATACTCTCTTCCAGACTGCTAAACCTGTTCAAGACTTCAGACACTAGTCTTAAGCTTGGAGTCCCAGGACACTCTCTATTCTGCCTTGCTGACTACAGGTTTGAGACACTCCCCTACTCATTGACAATACGAGGCATTAGCACAGGGGCCATAAAGACCCCACTCTCATGTTTCACCTATCTTCTCCAGTTACTAATCCAAGTTGATAATATAATAGAATGACTCCCCAAACTCAGAAAACATGACCGTTATAATTGCACTTATAGCAACATGGATTTAATTAAGAGACTCTTAAGACAATGTCTGAGAGAATTCTCAGTGTGGACCTTCTAGATTCTAAAAGGAGAAGTCAGTCTTCCAAGTGCAATGATGTCTTTTACCAATAGCTTCCCTGTCCAGAGTCTGTAGGAAGCAAGGGGGGTTGGCTTATTACTTGATCTTGACTGATTAATTTGGTCCCTACTGAGGTTGGGCTGATATTATCACATGGGTCTTTTTAGTCTAGTTAGGCCAAGGGCAATAGGCATCTAATTAGCATAAGCCCACTGACTGGTATGGTCTGAAGGCTGTTCTTTCAAGGTTATAGAAGTTATATCATCTTAGAACTGAAACAGTGACCATATTAATTATTTCTAAAACTCATAAACTTTAAACAAATATTTTCCAGTCCATTATTTCATTGATCATTACCTAGGCTATATTTTATATGTTCAGCTATTTTAGAAATTGAGGTAATTCAGATATAGAGAAGTTATCTGACATGCCCAATAGTACATAGGTTATAAGTGACCTAAAGTTAAAATTCAGGTTTTATCTCATATTGAATGCTTTTGTTCATGACAGTGCTTTTAATCACACTTTACTATTTATTCAAACTACAATATATTTATCATTGTCCTAAATGTGTGCATAATTTAAAATTTGCACCCATGTACTTATCAATGTTCTTATGAATCATCAATGAATGACTCAAACATTCATAGCACAAATCACAAAAGATTTAGGAAATCCATCCAGGATGCTTCAGTTTCTAAACCTAAGCATGCTAGAAAGAGACAGCTGTCAATCTACTTCTGAAAATTAGTCAGTGAAAACCTTATGGGCCACAATAGAACATCATGCAATTTCCTTGCTTAGCAGCCCTAATTAGGAGGAATCAATTGTTCGAGAAGGAATTATATTGTTTAAATTAGAGGACCAGTGAAACTTTGGTGACAGTGAGATGGATTGGCACCATAGTCATTACAATGAAGAGCTCAAACATGAAGATGATTGTGAGCATAACACAGAGTTGGGTAACATTTTGTTCGGTTGTAAATAAGATTTTCATGAGTAGGAGATGATTGGGCAGTAATTAGCTAATGACAACAGCACCTACCCCCATAAGAATGTGAATATATGATAGAATACAAGCTATGTCAAGCAGATTTCTTATTTTGTTCATTCACAAAACAAACAAACCCAAAGAAAACATAGATTTTAATACTGCAAAAGAAGTGACTCAATACTGGAAAAAAGTGAAAAAATAAAAAGCAAACTAGGTAATGTACAAAGTTTATAAGGAATAAATAGGAATTTCACTTAAAGTCTATCAAAGGAAGTACTGTTATTCACTTTGCTACCACTGAGCTGGGTTTACATGCTGACAGTCATATTCATAAGCAAAAGGTCTGTAGGTGTTAGGAATGTTTATAAAGTCTATTAATTTCAGAACAACTGACACTTTCTTCACTGTTCAAGGTGAGATCAGGTTTTATTCTTCCTGGCATTGATCTGTCTCCACAACTGACTCTGAAAATCAATGGTAGTTCCTTGCTGGGCACTGCTTTGAAGGAATTGGAAGCAAGTCTAGCAGTTTTGGAGTTTATTTTTGCTAAAGGATCAGCACAATAAAGGATGTCCTCAGTATCTGCAGAATTGCTGATGAATTATTTATTCTTGGCTATTCTGAGCAGACAGGCTTGTTTGCAATAATATGTCATATGTCATACCCATGGGTACTACATTTCACAAAAATTGGACATTGCAGTGTGAGAAAGTGACATGATCTTATTTTCATAGTCACAGTAATTTCCTAATATTCATAATAATAAATAATATCAAGATTAAGAAAACCTTTTATTTCATCAAGCTTTGACTTTTAATAATGAATTGCTCTTTTATGTGCATTTCCACTGCATTTAGCAAACTTTTGGCAACTGAATGATTTAGGGACTATCAATATATACTATAAGAGTACTATTATACTTAGAAGTGTTATTATAAGGTAAAACTTCAATATGGATCTCTCATTATTAAATTAACCAGTTTTGATTTGCATACATTTTCAACACCAGTTTGTAAATATCAATACAATGCCTTTATTATTTTCCAATTACTTTGAAAACACATGAATCACATGAAAAAAATAATTCTATTTCTCTTTAAAAGTATAATGCTAATTTAGTTTTACTGTGTGCTGAGATGTACAATGCAGTTAAAAGTAGAAGAGATAATATTCCATAGCTATGTGTTTATTTAACTAACTCATAAATTAATGTTGATAAAATGGACTATGGCACATCTCTTTGTAATTGATGAAAGATGCTGATATTGTTGTTGTTGATCAAGTTGTTTCCAACCAATAGTGACCCAGGCACCACAGAACACTGCAAGGTCCTGAGCCATCTTCTCAATTGTTCCTATGATTGAACCCATTGTTTCAGCCACTGGGTCAATCCATCTCTGTGTCAATCCCAAAAGGGCCATCCTCTGTGGGTCTACTTTTTTAAATATGATGCCATCCTGACAACATGTCCAAAAGATGTAAGGTGAAATCTTACCATTCTTGTTTCATAGAACCTCTGGCCATACTTAACCTAGAAACACCACTGAAACCTATTTACTTTGGGTGACCCTGATTATATTCAAAATAACAGAGATATAACTTCTAGCATCACAGCAACACACAAGTAATCACAATATGACAAATTAGCAGAGATGTGATGAGTATTAACGTCAAGCTGTTTAAGTAACCAGGAATACTGATGTGGCAGGCATATGCTTATGTTAATTTCATGATTGAGATGTAGGGGTGGAGTCTAGTCTGTTAATCTGGAAATAGCATTGAGTAGCCAATGAGGCCTCCGTGTGGGCATGGCTTGCTCCTGAGACTTCTGAGAAATCTTGCGATATTTCCCTGATGGAGATGAGAAGCTATCTCCCCAATTGTTGGGAGTTAGTCTCAGAGACAATGAACTACGGAAGACAAAATGGCAGCATCTGAGGAGCTGAAGGAGCTGGAAGAGAAGCCACATGGCCCTGCCCTGATGGAACCAGACCTCTGAAGTTGGAGAAGTTGGAGACTCCTGCCAGTGCTGAGTTGCTTCTACCACCGGTGGATGCTGTTGATGGACCTTGACCCCTGGAAATGTGGAGCCATGGGGAGACCCCTGCCGGAGCCTGGACTCTACACCCACTGGCCTGTGACTTCGTGAGTCAGAAGGAGATTTTATAGACAGATATCAGGCATATGGGCTAATATCGGACTTATGGCTTTGAAGTGGACTGGGTTGGGATGCTTTCTCAATGTCCCCTTCCTCTTGTACATAAACCTTTTCCTTATATCCATATGCATTTCTATGAGTTTGTTTCTCTAGTCTACCCGGACTAACACAACTGGTAACCTGATGGTAACTATAAGGGCATCAGTTTGAAACCTCCAGATGCACCGTGGGAGAAAGCTGAGGCTTTTTATTCCTAAGAAGAGTTGCAGTCTCAGAACACACAGGTGCACTTTACCCTGTCCTGTAGAGTCACTCTTAGTCGTAATTGACTCAACGGTATGAGATTTTTTTCTTTTTTTTTTTCTTTTGGTCAATTGTAAAAGTCATGTGTATCAGGCAGGGTTCTCGTAGAGAAATAAAATTCAGGACACTAGTAATTCTTTTTTATATATTTATATATTGAGAAAGGTATATAAGATAAGAAAGAAAAAGTTAACTATAAAGCAATACAGATTGCTCGGTACAACTCACTTGCGTGAAGCAGCTAGAAGACTAGCAGTCCTTCAAGTCTTGAGGGCCGCTGAATAGTCCTCTGTAGAGCAATCCAGGCTATCTGGTTACAGGCAGCAAACAGCAGAGCAACAGTCACCAACAGTCACCAACAGTCACCGACAGCCAGATAACAGAGTCCAACAGTCCCCAGCTCAAGAGATGTATATCCCAGGAGCGTGGCGAAGTAGGGCTTGAAGGATCCTCAACTCACAGCAACACAGTCCACAATTAGGTGTCCCACGGGTAGTGTTGCTTGCAGGTCGAGGCACAGGACAAACAAGGGAGCTCTCTGGTCCAAAGATCTGGAAACAAGAGAGAGGGCGGGACTTGCCAAGCCCTTCTTATATCTGCCCTTCAATTCATCCCACGTGTTCATTGGCTGTGCCATCACAACAGACCCACCAATCTTCTGTGACCATGTTGGTATAACAAACCTACCCATCACAATCCACCCCTTGCCAACATGGCACCTGTACACAATTTTTTACCCATATAGAATTTCTAGACATCAATGAAATCAAACTTATACTTAACATTAAACATCTATCATACATATAAATGAGAACACACTGAGTCAAATTGTAGCTGATATATCATACATGAGCAAAGAAAAAAATTCAATAAGCTCATAAACAGAAAATACATGAATAATCACTATCCTCGCTTCTGCAATTGATCACATGGTCGTAATTGGTAGGTAGAACTACCTTCTTCTACTATCCATTCTGTATTACCTTTGCCCTCAGCAATCACTTCAGCTGGTTGTGGTTTTTTGCCTGGTGGGGTGACCCAGACCTTCATTCCTGAGGAGTCTAGGTCATTAGATGTCCTGTCATGATGGGGTTGCTGTAATTTACCATTAACTTTTATCACAGGGCATGGTAGCACTAAGAGTCGGCCTATGGGATCTCCTGGAATCGAGACATATTCCTCTTTACCCCCATTATGTAACACCAGTCCAATTTCTTCTTGATAATCTGGATCAATCACAGCACTCAGTACAGTGACACCCTTCCTGATCTGTTGATCCAAAGGCATGAGAAGCCCAAAGTGGTCAGGGGGCATTCTCAGCTGCCAGTTCAGTGGAATCCATGCTGTGTTTCCAGGTTGGAAAGTTCCTTCCTTTGGGACCAGGCCCTCCAGTCCCAAAGAACATAGGGTTGCTGGGACAGGAAGCAAAAATGCTGCAAGTGGGTCAATAGAAGTAATAGTGAGTGGTGCCATTCCAGTTTCCACCCCTTGGTTCCTGGACCCATGAATCCTGGCTATTGGAGACACAGTACCATATATTGGCCGCTGGTTTAAAGCATATACAGCTTGCTGGAGAACACTGCCCCAGCTTTGCAAGTTGTTGCCACGTAGTTTGCGTCACAGTTGTGTCTTCAGGAGCCCATTCCATCGTTCTATCAAGCCAGGTGCTTCAGGATGATGAGGAACATGATATGACCAGTGGATTCCATGGGCATGGGCCCATTGCCACACTGAATTTGCTGTAAAGTGAGTTCCTTGATCTGAAGCAATGCTATGTGGGATGCCATGCCGGTGGATGAGGCATTCCGTAAGTCCACGAATGGTGGTTTGGGCAGAAGCATTGTGTGCAGGGAAGGCAAATCCATATCCAGAATGTGTCTAATCCAGTCAGAACAAAGTGCTGCCCGCTCCAGGATGGGAGTGGTCCTATATAATCAACTTGCCACCAAGTTGCTGGTTGATCTCCCTGAGGAATGGTTCCATACCTTGGACTTAACATCGGTTTTGGCTGCTGGCAAATAGGGCACTCAGCAGTGGCTGTGGCCAAGTCAGCCTTGGTGAGTGGAAGTCCATGTTGCTGTGCCCATGCATAATCTCCATCCCTGCCACCATGTCCACTTTGTTCATGTGCCCATTGGGCAATAACAGGAGTGGCAGAGGAAAGAGGAGGGCCAGTGTCCACAGCGCATGTCATCTTATCTACTTGATTGTTAAAGCCCTCCTCTTCAGAGGTAACCTTTTGATGAGCATTTACATGAGACACAATTACATTTACTTTTTTGGCCCATTCAGAGAGATCCATCCACATATCTCTTCCCCACACCTCCTTGTCACCAATCTTCCAATCATGTTCCTTCCAAGTCTCTGACCATCCAGCCAAGCCATTAGCCACAGCCCATGAATCAGTGTACAGTCTCACATCTGGCCACTTTTCCTTATAGGCGAACTGCACGGCCAGGTGCACTGCTTGGAGTTATGCCCATTAGGAGTTATGCCCATTATCACCACTATCTTTTAGGGAGAGCCCAGAAAGGGGCTGTAGCACTGCTGCTGTCCACTTACGAGTGGCACCTGCATATCGTGCAGAGCCATCTGTGAACCAAGCATGACTTTTCTGTTCTTCAGTTTAATTATCATAAGGAACTCCCCAGGAGGCCATAAGTGCAGATTTGGAAAGAGAAACTAATGTGCCTGGAGTGGGGACTGTGGGCATTTGGGCCACTTCTTCATGTAGCTTACTTGTACCTTCAGGTCCTGCTCTGGCCCGATCTTGTATGTACCACTTCCATTTAACAATGGAGTGTTGCTGCGCACGTCCAACTTTATGACTCTGTGGGTCAGACAATACCCAGTTCATGATGGGTAGTTCAGGCCTCATGGTAACTTGGTGGCCCAAGGTGAGGCGTTCAGTCTCCACCAAAGCCCAATACCAGGCCAACAGCTATTTTTCAAAGGGGGAGCAGTTGTCTGCAGATGATGGCAGGACTTTACTCCCAAATCCCAATGGTTTACACTGTGATTCACCAATAGGGGTCTGCCAAAGACTCCACACTGCATCTTTATCAACAACTGACACTTCTAGCACCATTGGGTCAGCTGAATCATATGGTCCCAGTGGCAAAGCAGCTTGCATGGCAGCCAGAACCTGTTGCAGAGCCTTTTCTTGTTCCAAGCCCCACTCAAAATTGGAGGCCTTTTGTGTCACCTGATAAACAGGTCGAAGAAGAACACCCAAGTGAGGGATATGTTGTCTCCAAAATCCGAAAAGTCCCACTAGGCATTGTGCCTCCTGTTTTGTTGTTGGGGGAGCCAGATGCAATAGCTTGTCCTTCACTTTAGTGGGAATATCTCAACATGCTCCACACCACTGGACCCCTAGAAATTTTACCGAGGTGGAGGGTGCTTGAATCTTTGTTGGGTTAATTTCTCAACCTCTTGTATACAGATGCTGTACTAATGAATCTAAAGTCTTTGATACATCCTCCTTAGTGGATCCAATCAGCATAATGTCATCAATATAATGGACTAGTGTGACATTTTGTGGAATACACAGGCAATCGAGGTCCCTTCGAACTAAATTATGGCACAGGGCAGAAGAGTTGATATACCTCTGGGGGAGAGTTGTGAAAGTGTACTGTTGCCCCTGCCAGCTGAAGGCAAACTGCTTTTAGTGATCCTTTTGAAATTGGTATCGAGAAGAAGGGATTGGCCAGATCAATAGCTGCATACCAAGTACCAGGAGAAGTATTAATTTGCTCAGGCAATGAGACCACATCTGGAACTGCAGCTGCAATTGGAGTCACCACCTGGTTAAGCTTACGATAATCCACTGTCATTCTCCAGGATCCATCTGTCTTCTTTACAGGCCAAATAGGTGAGTTAAATGGAGATGTGGTAGGAATCACCACCCCTGCACCTTTCAAGCCTTTGATGGTGGCACTGATCTCTGCAATTCCTCCAGGAATGCGGTATTGCTTTTGGTTTACTATTTTCCTAGGCAATGGCAATTCTAAGGGTTTCTATTTGGCCTTTCCCACTATGATAGCCCTTATTCCACATTTCAGGGATCCAATGTGGGGGTTCTGTCAGTTACTAAGTATGTCTATTCCAATGATGCATTCTGGAACTGGGGAAATAACCACAGCATGGGTTCCGGGACCTACCGGACTCACAGTGAGGCATACCTGAGCTAAAACTCCATTAATACCTTGGCCTCCATAAGCCCCCACTCTGACTGGCGGGCCTTTGAAACACTTTGGGTCCCCTGGAATTAGTGTCAGTTCAGAGCCAGTGTCTAGTAATCCCCCAAAAGTTTGATTATTTCCTTTTCACCAATGAATAGTCACTCTTGTGAAAGGCCTGAGGTCCCTTTGAGGAAGGCTAGAAGAAAGACTAACAGCATAAACTTTCGGTGATGTGGCAGGGCCCTTCTTCCAAGGGACCTGGCCTTCCCCTCATTCAAGTGGTTGTGGGTCTGTAAATTGGCTCAGGTCTGGGAATTGGTTGAGTGATCGTGACTGCCTATCCCTCTGTTCACCTGATCCAGCATTCTTCTGCATGTATAAGTCACGTAAATATTTAGTAGGTTTCCCATCTATTTCACTCCTAGGGACACCATGACTATGTAGCCAATGCCATGATTCCACACAAGACAGGCTGCTTTGATTACCACGAAAGCCTTGTTGTCTATTAAAACCACATCCACCCTGTCTCTGTTGATTCACTGCTGACACTTGCCTTCTGTTACTATGGAGTCCAATCAGCCCTATCGTGGGCAAATGTCAGAGTTCACTTAAGGCAGTTCCCACAGTTAATCCTGGTGCACACAACAAAGCAATTATAGGAGTCTTCAAAGATGCTGGGGCCCACCTCACAAACTTATTCCTTATGGTTGTAGTGAAAAATATGTCCTCAGGACACCCCCTTTTGGGGTCTATGGGAATATCCATTCCACCATACCAATTTCTCTCAGCTGTTGGATGCCTTCTTCTACAGTGTACCAAGGTAGGTCAGGACCTCAAGTTGGTCTAATCTAGGCCATCTAGCAGCCCATGCCTCAGTGAACCAGCCAAATAAGGAGTTGGTTCCTCTCTTAGCTTCTCTTGCTGAGACATTGAAAGAAGAATCTGTGCTTAGGGGTCCCATATCCAGAAACTCAGACTGCTCTAATATTACATTTCTTGCACCAGTATCCCACACCCTTAGTAACCATTCCCAGGGATACTCCCCAGGGTTTTGCTTGTACGTATATGAAAGCTCAAGCAGTTCTTTGTGAGTATAGTGTACTTGTTCTTGAGTAATCACCTCGGCCTCACCCTTAGGAGTTTTCCTTGCCTTAATTTTAGTTATAGGTCTAGCAGAAACTATCAATTGTGAGGGTGTTTCTTGGCTGTTCTCAGCACTATCTTGTAAGTCATTTCCCTCAGACAATGGTAGAGATGCAGCCCCACCTGGCGTTTCACCTTGAGTAGGTTGGTTGATCTGCTCAGGTGTAGCTTGTTTTGTTGATAATAGACTACTATCTTCAGCTGGGAGGGGCAAATCTAGTGACTGGGCTGGTTCACTTGTTTCTAATGGTGGCATAATATCCTCCTCTTCTGGATCATCAGCCCATATATTCCCATCCCATGTTTCAGGATCCCAATTTTTTCCTATTAAAGCCCTCACTTTGGCTTCCGACACTGCTCTAGATCTCCCATTTAGCTGACGTTGTAATTCAGCCACTCGCAGAATGAGACTTTGGACCTGGTTCTCAGCAATATCAGCTCTTTTACTACAGGCAAGAAGGCTTTCCTTTGTAGCACAGGCTGATGCCTTCAAGTCCGTGAGTCAGCACTTAAAGCATGCTTCTTAGGCTCTGAGGCAATCCCTCTCCTTAATTACATAGTCCATTGTAAGGAGGACCAGCCAACCAGCTTCCTTATACTTGGCATCTTGACAAAACTGCTGGAATATATCAGACATGTGCTCTCCCAGAGCCTCTCCTGTAACCAGTACCCCATCCATCGGTGCTCCTACTTTAGTTATTAGCTTTGCTATTTCACACCATGGACTAATAGGATTGGCAAAATTATCCATGTCTTTAGGTGTAGAATTAGGATCACCAGTACTCTTAAGACTAATCAGATTGGAGACCCAATCAAGGAGACCCATGTTTATGATTTTATTTCTTTAGAAGCACTCCAGGTACCACTTGTATCAGGCAGGGTTCTCTTAGAGAAATAAAATACAGGACACTAATAATTCTTTTTTGTATATTTATATATTGAAAAAGGTATATAAGATAAGAAAGAAAAAGTTAACTATAAAGCAATACAGATATCTCGGTGCAACTCACTTGCGTGAGGCAGCTAGAAGACTGGCAGTCCTTCAATTCTTGAGGACCGCTGAAAAGTCCTCTGTAGAGCAATCCAGGCTACAAACGGCAGCAAACGGCAGAGCAACAGTCACCAACAGTCACCAACAGTCAGCCAGATAACAGAGTCCAACAGTCCCCAGCTCAAGAGATGTATATCCCAGGAGCATGGCGAAGTAGAGCTTGAAGGATCCTCAACTCACAGCAACACAGTCCACGATTAGGTGTCCCACGGGTAGTGTTGCTTGCAGGTCGAGGCACAGGACGAACAAAGCAGTTCTCTGGTCCGAAGATCTGGAAACAAGAGAGAGGGCGGGACTTGCCAAGCCCTTCTTATATCTGCCCTTCAATTCATCCCACATGTTCATTGACTGTGCCGTCACAACAGACCTACCAATCTTCTGTGGCCATGGTGCCATAACAAACCTACCCATCACATCATATTTTTGGTTAAGTAATACAACTTTATCTATAAAAGACTATCAACCCTAAATGTACTCCCAGGACATTGCCAGTGAACTGAGGAGTGACCACTGGAATGCTTCTGTGGAAAATAATTTTCTATTTCTGTATCATTCTGAGTTGAATGTTGGCCCCCAGAAAGTGATGTTGCAGTCCTAATCACTGCACCTGTGATTAAGTCTGGGTTTTGTTTTTTTTTAGAGAAGGTCTTTCTTTTGTTATTAATAGGACAAGTTAGCATTTAGTGAAATCTAATCGCTTTTTAGTGACATTTTGTGAAGAGAGAAAGCAAAGACAAATAGTGACCAAAAATAAGAGGAAAAGATCGTGTGGGGATTGCGATACAAACAAAGGACCACCAAGGAATGTTCAGGAATACTAATGCAGAAAGACCTAACAGTGATGTGATTTGAGCTTCTACCCACCCAAATTGTGCTAATGATTTCTTAAAGCTACCCACTGGTAGTCTGTTTTTGTTTTTAACGAAAGTACAAATATCCAAGACATCTATCTTGAGGAAATGAACAGAAATGTTCATAGATAACTTAAAGATTATCATTTTAAATATCCAAGACATCTATCTTGAGGAAATGAACAGAAATGTTCATAGATAACTTAAAGATTATCATTTTAAAGTGTTTTATCTCTATTGTGTTCCTTTTCATTTTATACTTTTTATGCTATAAAATAAGAATCTACTGCTGTTAATTCAGTTATGACATAATTGATAATTATACAATATTTTATTAGCCATGAAGAAATGAGAAAACATTGATAATTAAAATGGAAGCAAATTTAAAAAACAATCATATCACTGAGAAAGTACTCACCATTATTTGCCACTTTTCTTCCATTTTTTAAAAATTCTAGATTTATTATATATTATTTACTTGTAAGGAATTATGTTTGCATATTATATCATAAACTGACTTATTCACAATAAAATCTTAAATAATTTTCATTTCCTTCAATGTATTACCATAACAATTTAAATGACACCATGAAATAAAGTACTTGGATGCAGAGTTTCTTCTTAAATTTCTAGTTTATCCTTTATCAGACATTTAGGCTACTTCCAAATAGGACTTTATAAGTAATTATGTAATGAACATTTTTGTAGCAAATGTCTGCCCATTCTTCAGTAATTTTTGAGGTAAATTCCTAAAACAGTTACTCCTACATTAATTATAAAAATAATTTGAAGATATTTAATATATATTTACAGAAAAATACTATCAGTTTATACTTCCCTGTTTAGGGATCCTCTTGGTCTTAGGCCCTCATCAATATCAACTATATAATAAATATAGATAATGAAAATGAAGGTAAAAAAATGAAGGAAAAAAAATCAAAGATGGGGATATATATATATATATATATATATATATATATATATATGTCTGTGTGTTGGTTCAGCAAATTTTAATGAAAGATTTGATAAGGAGAAGGATCTCTGTGAAATTTGTGCCTTGGGTTCTGACTGACCAGGAAAAAGAGCATGGAAACATGCCGAACTTTGAAAGAACAGCCTGAAGCAACCCAGACATTTTTCCCCAAGGTCATCACTGGTGACGAGACATGGTGCTATTCTTACTCTTATGACTCTGAAAGTAAACACAATCAAGCTAGTGGAAGATGCTATTATCACCTCACCCCCCAAAAATTTCCTCAAGTAGAATCAAAGATAAAGACAATGCTCATCTGTTTATTTGATGTGAGGGGATAGAGCATTTGGAGTTTGTTCCACTAGGTTAGACTCTTAATCAAGCTTTCTATTTTGAGCCTCTGAAATGACTACATAACAGGACATGACCAAAAAAGGCCAGATTTGTGGCAGATGGGGGCCTGGTTGTGCCATGACAACAATGTACTTGCTAATGCAGTCTGGCAGTTGCAGAATTTCTTGTCAATTTGAGGAAGGGGTGGAGTCTAGCCTGTCAATCAAGTCACAACTTGGTGGCCCCATTTGGAGGCACAACAGAGATCTACTGTAAAGTCCTCAACACTATACTTAATACATTTATCAAATCTGTAATTCCATTCTTAAAAACATTTTTTCAAACCTGTGTAGATGACTGATAGCACCTCTTTTACTTCTTCACTTCTTATACGACATCAAATCTCTGTCCTTTCACATGGTTCTTCATTGGTTGGAACAAAAAGAAGTTCCTTAGAGTGAAGACAAGCAAGTACAGGGTGTGGGGTGAGAGAGGCATGCTGTTTATTTGCCAAAATCTGGCACACTGAACAAATTCATAGACACTCATATGCATATAAGAAAGAGTCTTATTAAAATGGTAATTGTGTATTAAGTAAACATCCCAACCCAGTCCAGGTCAAGTCCATAAATCCAATATTAGCCAACATGGCCGAGACCCTAGACTCATGCAATGCATGCCATGGAAGATCACAGGCCAGGGAGCTACTTCAAGGAAATGCCTCATATGATGTTAGTAGCTAGTCCTAAGTGCATGTGTGGAGCTGAAGATCTTTGTTACTCCCAAATATGGGGCTTGATAGATCCCAAACTGCTAGGTGAGGTGACCAGACAAAGATTTCTATAGGCTTATATTCTCATTGGGTAACTCTGCTGCAAAAAAACACTTTAAACTATTGAAAAGCAACGCTCTTGCTTTGAGAACTAAGGTGCGCCTGACCCAAGTCATGGTATTTTCCACTGCTTCAAATGCATGTGGACATTGTACTTTAACTATGGAAAACAAGAAAAGTCAATGCATTTCATTGTGGTGCTTGTGAAGAATACTGGAAATGTCATGGATGATAAAAGGACAAAAAATCTGTCTTGGAAAAACTATGGACAGAAGGCAAGGATGGTAAGATTTTGTCTTACATACTTTTGGACAAGCATGTTGTCGGGAGGATAGCAGGCTTGGTAAAGTAGAGGGACAATGAAAAAGAGGACGGCCCTCAACAAATTGGACTGATAGAATCACTGTAACATTGCAGTCAAGTGTAGGAACGATTTTGAAAAAGACACAGAACCTCTTAGTATTTCATTCTGTTGGGTATAGGATATTCTATGAGTGGGAACAAATTCCATGGCATCTAACAGCAATAGCATGTGCTCAGAATGGAAGATCAGGTTATCTTGAGAAATACAGAGCAGAGCAACAGTGAGCTTTGTTAGAAAACCCAGTATATCCTTTTAACTGGTTGGTTGCATCAGATCAGAAAATTAAAATGGATCAATTACATAGTGTCTGACAAATCATGGAGAATTTTAACTTAGTCAAGTTGGCATAAACCATCTTGATGAAATGTGGCTGGTTTTCTACGCTTTTTTTTTTTAATCTCTTGAGAGAGTTTCCTCTTAAGTCCTGAGAAATTTCACACTAGGTTTCTTCCCTAGGAGATTACACTTTTGTCTAGATTGATGGCATTTCCTTGACAAGCTGTAAGAACTTGACTTTTAAATCTAGTCCTGCACGTGGAACCCTGGAGGCACAGTGGATTGCAAGTGATGGTGCTAATGGAAAGTTGCAGTCCACAGTTGAGGTGTGAGAGGAAGCTGAGGTTTTTCCACCCCTAAAATGATTTGCTGTCTTTCTCACCCCCACCCCCGCCACCAGCAATTTTACTCTGTCCTGTAGGATCACTGTGAGTTGAATTGGTTTGATGACACAGAGTGTGGTTTCTGAGTAACTGATAGGTGCCATGTAGGGATTAGACAATATATTCATGTAAATAAATTGACTGAAGACTATAAAGATGAGATGACTATAGCCTACTATGAAAATGAAATGAGCTAGAACTTCTTGAGAGGGAATTGGTCAGTTTGTGGCTCCTGCTTCAAGGGGCTATGCTGTGTATATATGCAGGCAGTCTTTCAGAGGAGCAGGAAGAGAAACAGCAGAAAGAAGTAGAAAGGAGAAGAAGAGTGAGAGAAAATGTGCAGCCAGAGAGGGGAAAGGAGTTCCCTGATCTCAAAGAACTGTAATATGGGTCATGTGCTATAACACTGAAAGCTATAACAGACCCCAAGGTGATCCTGCAGTAGACTTGGCAGGAGACCTCAGGGAGCCACTGTGGTCAAGAGAATCTGAGCGATTTTTCCTGCTCTGAAGTGTAAAGATGCTTCCTGATTCTGACCCTGGTGCTAAGTTCTAGCCTCTTTGGGGTCTGATCCCATATATTGAGCTTGATCCCTGCTGTTGTCTGTAACCATTAAAGTGGTAGTATAGTTCATGAGTTCTGTGAGATGTTGCAGCAAATTGCTAAATCCTAGCATAAAATTAAGTAATAATCATTCATAGTGTGTCTCCCATTCAGCTCCTTGCCTACTGCCAACTGGAGAACAGATAAAACATTTAGTGTACTGTTACTAGATTATAAAATAATTTATAGAGCACATATGAGATAACCTACAAAAACGTTGTCACCCCTTTCCAATTTACTTGCAATAGCTGAAGATTGTTCCATCTCTCATTTTGCTTCACTTTTCATTAGCTATCTGCCTCACCCTCCATCCTTTCAATCACTGAAATCATTAATACTTTGTACTTATAGAAGGAACCTTTTCTTTCACCCCCTTTGTACTGAGATTCAGATTTATTTCTTAGCCTAAGATGGAAACTGGACCTTCTTTCACCTATAAAATAAAAAGTTTGTCTCTCTATTCAGGAATTTCTTGATTACAAATATCTCCTTCACTTGAAAATACTGAACTTCTTTTCACTCAAATAACTTTTCAAGTCTTAATGATCACATCTAGATTTTAACTAATCATTCTTTACATGTTAATTATAAATATTTTTTTTATTCTAGGTCCCCCATAAGACCTTAAGAATTAAAAACTTGTATTCTTATGTTCTCGTGATTCAGAAATTTTCTTTGAAATAAAATATCTGAAACTTTTAACTCTTTAAATATATACTCAGCTTGAAAACAACTGAAAAATATCTATCTTTTAGATGGAATTTAAAGTATTTCCCAACATACTGTTACCACTTTCTGTGGGGCACTGGAATGATTCTGGAGGAATACAAGCAGATGCCTACTTTAAATTCTGGATTGTGGGCTATAGTACAAAAGTTTTTCATTGTCAAAGAGGTACTAATTTGTTTCTGAAGCGAAAGCGGTAGGCTCCATAAGTTTGGAGATGTGGTTTTCTACTCCCATAAAGATTTACAGTCTCAAAACCCCACAGAGGCAGTTTTGCTCTGTGCTCCCTGTCTTAGCCAGTCGATCTGGATTAGAGTTCCCTTGATTACAGTAGGTATAGTTTATTCTTGTACTTAATAAAGCCAAATGAATTCCATCGCCATTGAGTTAGTTCTGACTCAAAGCAAGCATATCCCATGAGGTGGAATGAGTCATAGCATTTGCAAGGCTAAAATCCTCATGGAAACCAACTGTTGCATCTTTCCCAGAGGAAATAGCCAGCCTATTGGAATTTCTAACCCTTCTATTAGTAGATCACTTAATTCAGCTATGCTATGCCACTCGAGGTCCTTGTTTTAAGCATTACTTAATTTAATTTTTACAATGAGGAGGTCAGTGTTACTGGGTAAATCACCCACCAATTGCTCTGAGAGAGAAAACTGAGGCTATCTGCCCTATAAAGAAGTGTAGGCTTTGAAACGCTAAATACAGTCTCACTATAAGTCTGAATGAACTTGATGGCAGTGGTTTTCACAGAAGGGTCAACAAATCTGCCGTGAGAGAAGAGCAGTCTGAATGTTTCTTAGAAGCAAGGAGGAGGACAGACTTTGTCTCACATTCTTTGGCCTTATTGTCAGGAGGGACCAATCTCTGGGAAAGGACTTGATGCTTGCTAAAGTAGTGGGGCAACGAAAAGAGGAAGAGCTTCAGTGAGATGGGTTGAAAATCGTGGCTGCAACAATAAGCTTACTCTTAAAAACGTTTGTAAGGATGGCACAGACCAGTGCATCATTTCATTCTACTGTACATAGATAGAGTCACTCTGAATCAGAACCAGCCCAACGGCACCTAGCAACAGCAATAACAGCAACAGCACAACAGCGACAAGTGTATGGTGTTTTGCTATAGCAGTGGCATAAAACTGTGATAATTTGCTAGCTGTATAAATGATTACATTTAAATTCTATACTATACTAAAATGAATTTAAATATGCTCTATTTTCTTCCCTCTCTGCTATAGCTGTGATATAAAACTGTGATAATTTGCTAGCTATATAAATGATTATATTTAAATTCTACACTATACTAAAATGAATTTAAATGTGTTCTACTTTCTTCCCTCTCTGGCACATTTTTCTCCATTTACCCAGATAGTTTTAATTGAACTTCTAATAAACATTTGCTCTGCTTTATACAACCTGCAAGTCAATTTTCCTGCTTCACCCTAAAATCAGTTGTAGAAATGTTGTCTCAGCTCCAATTTATTTCATCACTCCTTCTTTCAGCTTGGCAATAACTTTAAAATTTGTAATTCATTATTATAGGTTCTCTTTCCTCAACCAGAAAATCCCATTCTTTTTTTGTTAAATTTGCTTTTTTCTTGCCTCAGAACTCCCACTGAACTTTTTTTCACCTCTTCAGTGAGTTCTGTTTTGTTCATATAATTCGATCTGCCTCAAAGAAACCATATAGCCACTGTGTTAGTCTGGGTAGACTAGAGAAACAAATCCATAAGCACACACATATAAGAGTTTTATATAAAGGGTAATTGTACATTAAGAAAACATTCCATCTGAGTCCAGATCAAGTGCATAAGTATGATATTAACCCATATGTCCGAAAGCAATATACAAAGTCCTTCAGACTCATGAAACATGCAATGATGCCAGTTATAGAAGATAATAGGCCAGTGGGTAGAGTCTTTGGATCTATGTGGTGTTGTAAGCATCTCAGCACTGGCAGGAGTCTCCACGTGGCTTCTCTAGGTCCAGGTTTCTGGTTGCATCATGATAGGTCCATGTGATTTCTCCTCAGGGATGTCTCACAAGGAGCCAGTCTTGTCGGTCAAGGGTTTCCAAGGACGTGTTGTCAGTAGAAAGTCTCCAAGAAAGTGAGCTGGGATATTGTCTCCGCCTCTAAGAAGAAATTACTATATTTCCCAAAATTCTCAGGAGAAAGCAATGCCCACACAGAGGTCTCATTGGCTATCTCCAGATTGGCAAGCTAGACTCCACCCCTACAATCTTAATCCTCAAATTGGCACCAAATTAGGTGAATGTCACAGCAACCACATAATTTCATCTGCCCCTGAGATCTATTGATTTCAGTAGAGCCTACAGAGGATGAATGGATACTCAGTAAATTGTTTTTTATCAAGGAAATGTAATAGCAGCATGGTCACACAAACAATGTTCTTTACTACTTCTAATTTTCTACATATTCTACTCCCACCACATATGCAAAAAGTGCTTCCTTGTTTGGTTGTTTTTAGATGAATGAATTTCTTCAATGTTGATCATATTTCTTCAATTATGTGGTTGCAAATCTCAATAAACATTGATGGCGTCATGTGTTACTTCTTTGATTGTGGGTGGATTTTCTTGTCCAGAAAAGTAAATATGGCAACACTTTCTGCACTATTATGATTCTGAGAGTTTGTTTCTTTTTCTTTGGTTTGCCCAACTATCCCCCTGGCTTTATTTAGATTGTGGTGAAAGGAAAGCAACTACCTTCTCCTTCCAATAACTGATTTGACAAACTGGCATATCTGAGCTGAATAGCAGGGTGTTAAGAGATTTTTAAAGAATATTACATGAAAAATAATTGAAGAAACTATATTTGTTTACCTTGAAGTCATTAAGTATTTCATTATTCATCAAGAGTTTGAGTGATGGACATATAAAAGAGTTTTTATGTTCACATCCCTTGCTGTTCTAGAACCAGAACTTAGGTCAATAAGTGGAAACTGTAGGAAGAGAATCTAGCTTGGCACTACAAAAAAAACCCGTGTATGTAAGTGGAATTTTCCAACAAAGACAGGCCATCATTTGAAGAGAAGATTCTCTTTCGGGAGGGGAAAGATTGTCTTTTAACTCTTTTATAAATAAAATATGCCTCCTGCCTTACAGCTATTGCTAGTACATCAAGCTTGTTCTGTTTCATTTTACTCCTATGTTTGTAATAAACACTACCTGTTCCTCAGCCATCTGACAATTTTTTCTATATTTCAGTCTATTGTTGCAACCACCAGATCATCCCAACTCATTGAGGGTTCTCTAGAGAAACAAAACCAGGATACTAGTAATTCTTTATATATTTATATAGGTAGAAGGATATATAAAATAAGAAATGAGACGGAGCCCCGGTGGCATAAGTGGTTGAGTGCTGGGCTGCGGCCCACAGGCTTGGCAGTTCAAATCCAGGGGCAGCTCTCAGGAGCAGCACTGGTAGTGCTCATGACCAGCAGAGGCAGTAATGCCCAGAAAAAAATAAAATAAATAAATAAAATAAGAAATGAATCGTTAACTAATCTATAAAGCAGTACAAATGGCTCAGTGTGACTCACTTGCGTGAGACAGCTAGAAGACTGGCAGTCCTTGGCATTTTGAGGGCCGCTGAATAGTCCTCTGTAGAACAAGTGAGACTATCCCACCACAAGCAGCAAACAGCAGAGCAGGTCACCAACTGTCAGCCAGATGACAGCGTCCAACAGTCCCCACCTCCAGAGATGTATATTCCAGGAGCGTGGCAAAACAGGGCTTGAAGGAAACTCAACTCACAGCAACAAAATCCATGATTAGGTGTCCCATAGGTAGTGTCACTTAGAGATGGAGGCACAGGATAAACAAGGCAGCCAGCTGGTCCGAAGATCCAAGAGCAAGAGAGCAAAGGTGGGGCTCCCTGAACCATGTCTATCTCCACTTTTCAATTGATCTTACATGTGTTCATTGGCCATGTAGTCACAACAGACCCACCTATCTTCTTTGGCCAAGTTAGCACAACATGTGTATCTCTATTTATCACAGAGGATATCTCTATTTCATTGGCCCTCATCTTTATCAATAATGTATACATGGCCAACAATTAGTCTCTCTTGATGATATATCCTAATTAAGTGAAAGAAATTCTTGTAATCATCTCTTCTGTGGTGCAGTCTGTTGTGCTTCCTATAAAACTGATTTGTGTGTTCTTCTGGCAGTTCATGGAATAGTCAATCTTCTTCATGAGCATAATTTGAATGTGTCAATTCTTCCACCTTCCTTATTCATTTTCTAGTTTTCTTATGTATATGTGGTGAGTGAAAATACCATGCTTGACACAAGATAAATGCTAAAAATTGCTATCTTATTGTTGGGTCAACCACCCTGATTTGAATCTATGCCACATTACTTCAGAGTTGTTTAAATAGGCAGCATTTACTGAAGCACAATATTCAGAAGGACTAAGAAAAAATAAAGCAATAGAAGCAGTAAACGTAGGGAGGAAGAGAGGTATATGAAGTGGCATTTTTGGAAGTGCAATCAATATCCTGAAGCAAAATGTGTATAAATTGCTAAATAAAAACCCATATTCTTGTAAATATTCACCAAAAAACTACAATAAAAATGGGAGAAAGAAAGGAAGAAAAGATAGAAACCCACCCACCATTTCTAGGGTCAACTTCCATCAAGATTCATAACAAGGAGCCCTAGTGGCATAGTGTGTAAGTTTGGGATTAATAATCATAAGGTCAGCAGTTTAAAATTACCAACCACTCCACTGGAGAATAAACAGGCCTTCTACTGCAATCAAGAGTCCTCATCTTCAGCACTGAAGCTACAGTTTAGGGAGAGGGATATATCTGAACAGAGCAGACAGGAGCAAACAAAGAGAGGAGAAAGAGTGGAACACATTCTGGCCCACCAAGCCTTGAGGACGATATTCATGCTCAGAGGACCCAATGCACAGAGAGGACCATAGGGTCAGTCTCACCACAAAACAAGATGCCTCTCACTGGCCCATATTCCTACGAGGGACAGCACTGGAGGCACAGTGGAGGAATTGTGTCCAATCTGACTCTACCATACTGGGGCAAAATGCTAAGTGTGTACAGCAGAACACCAAGGGGGGCAAAGCAATGAAATCCATGTGGAATACTAAAATACTTTGGAGCCAGGACAAAGCACCCCACTAGACTCATCTGAAAGCACACCTAAATATCAACAAACAGACCTGGAACTATTTATAGGTTTTTCTTTTTGTCTTTGATTTTGTTTTTGCTGTTGTTGTTATTTGATTTTTTTGGTTTTCTTTTGTTGTTTTACTTTGTTCTGTGGTGCTTTTGTGTTTATTATTGTCTCTGCATGTCTATCTAGATAAGCTAACTGAGATAAGCAATCTAGGGACGGACAACAGAACAATCGGTGAAGGAAGACATTGGTCCGTATAAGACATGAAATAATAATAATAATTTATAAATTATTAAGGGTTTGGGAGGGAGGAAGGGTGTGAGAGGGAGGGGGGAAATGAGGAGCTGATACCAAGGACTCAAGTAGAAAGCAAATGTTTGAGAATGATGATAGCAACAAAAGAACAAATGTTCTTGACACAATGGATGTATGCAAATACTGTGATAAGAACTGTATGAGCCCTCAATAAAGTGATTGGGGTGGGAGGTGCGAGGGAAGGATAAATAGATGTCCAACTTAAAAGAAAAAACATTCCTTGTCTTAAAAACTTATGGGAGTAGTTCTACCCTGTCCAACAGAATCATGGAGTAATGAGTTTTTAAGTGAGTTTGTTTTTCATGATGCTAATCACTAATTTTTTTTTTCATTTTTTAAACCAATGTTATAAGTTAATGCTCTGTTTTGTATTTCTATAGCTGTCAGTATCTTCACATGTCTATACCTGGGCAATGGCTCAGCCCTCACACTGGGTGTTGACTGGATCCTCTAGAGCCATGGTTCTCAACCATCCTAATGCTGAGAACCTTTAATACATTTTCCTCACGTTGTGATGACCCTCAACCACAATATTACTTTTGTTTCTACTTCATTATTGTAATTTTGCTACAGTAATGAATCGGGTGACCCCTGTGAAAGGGTCATTGAGACCACAGGTTGAGAACCACTGCTCTAGATTCTGGATGTAGAACTCCTGGCCCAGGACTTCAGTTCCAATTTCTATGACCACTGGGACATCAAATGTGATCCCTTGGCTTGGGTGACCCATTCTTCTAGTACATTTGGATGGTATCTCCACTTCCTCATTCCTGGCAGCCCTTTTCTGCTCTTTAGTATGACGGCCCTGCCTGACCCATCAATTTGGACAAGGGCACACCTTAGCAGCAGCAGCCCATACACTGGAAGGCAGTTGGTAAAGACACAACTCTAAAACCTAGAAATCTGTAGCTCTGCTCCTTCAAGCTGAGAAGGCCCTACTTCTTGTGTGCCATCCAGCAATGATGTTGATAGCCAAATGACTGCAGGAGTGGCTCCCTCCCCTCCCCTCACCTCTCTTCTTACATGGCAATAAATGTAGTACTAATGGCCTCTTTGCCCACCAAATTGCAAGAGAGACAACTTTGTTGGAATTTACCCTTTCCCTACAGTCTAGGCTGATGAGATTTCTGTTCCCTCCTCCCCCTCCCCCAAGTATTTCTCCATACACAGCATGAAAGAAACAAATAATCTAATTTAAGATCTTTCTTAGAAACTTCTCTTCAGCCAGATTCCAAATTCCCTATCCTCCTCAAATGTGAACATCATTCAGACAAGTTATATTCCACAACATTAAAAGCATCAGTCCCATTACCTTGTCCAAGCACATATGAATCATTTTGCCATAGTGTAAGCTCTATGGCAGCTATTTCATATCAGCTGTATGGAAACAGTTTTTCTTAGTTAGATATGTGTTTGGGCATCGTTTTTTCAACTGTCTGCCTTAACTGTTTCCCAAGGGCTCACTTAGGAGTTTAAAATAATTTTAATATTTTAATGTGGGCTAAACTCAATAACCCTCCAGTTATTTAGATTATATATAAGACTTTCTAAGCAATGTGATGTTGTCAAGTTGGTTCTGATTCATAGCAATGCCATGTACAACAGAACAAAACACCATCTGGTCCATGCCTTCCCAATTGGGTCCTTTCAATTGCCGCTATTGTGTATTTGAGCCCCTTGTTGCAGTCATCATGTCGACCCATAACATTAAGGGTCTCTCTCTACTTTAGCAAGCATGGTGTCATTTTTTCAGGGTCTGGTTTCCCCTGCTTACATGTACCAAGTACATGAGATGAAGTTTCACTTCCAAGGGGCATTCTGTTTGTAATCCATGTAAGACAGATTGGTTTGTTCTCCTGACAAGTCCATGGCACTTTCAATATGCTTTGTTCGCACCATAAATAAAATTAATCAATTCTTCTGCAGATGTAACCCTTGTCAAACCATGGTTTGACTCACCTTAGCTCCCAAAGTGAATTATTTGCTTTTTAACACGTTAAAGAGCTCTTCTGCAGCAGACTTTCCCAGTACATTACATTCTTTCTTTTCTTGACTGCTGCTTCCATGAGAATAGCTTGTGCAGCCAAGGAAAATAAAATCCTTGACAACGTTGATCCTCTCCATTTATCATTCTGCTGTCTACTTAGATTTTTGCTTTCTTTACATTAGATTGCAATCAATAATGAAAGCTAGTCTTCGATTTTCATTAGCAAGTAGTTCAAATCCTCCTTCATTTCAACAAGCAAGGTTGCATATCATGGCTCCTTATAAGCCTTCCTGCAATCCTAAAAGTCCACTTTCAAGACTTAATGCCCTGCAAATCAGGTGTCAATATAATGTATCATAGAATTATTTTGCACATTCCCTGTTTTATGAATTTTATGTGCTGCCAAGAACTCTACGAATTACAGCAATAAAGCATTAGCATGGCTAGAAACACCACCAACAACAATATAAATGTTGTTTGGGAACTGAAATGAACACCCATTGAAGAACTCCCCTTGTTGTTGAGTGATCTGTTAGCTTGGCTGCCTAATAGAGCAGTCATTCTCGGTTCCTCATGTTGTGGTGACCTGCCCCCAACCAGAATGTGGTTTTCATTGCTACTTCATAGCTGTAATTTTGCTATTGTTATGAAACACAATGTATCTGATATGTAGCATGTATTTCATTATTACAAATTGAACATCATTAAAGCATAGTGATTAATTACAAAACAATATGTAATTTTATATGGTGAAATATTTATTTCTAATTACACATGATTGAAATTTTGTCTTGAAACATGCTGTAGCAAGGGTAGCAGTCTTATAATAAGAGTTAGCTATATTGCTGTATTTTGTGACAGTATGTGTAAAAAGCCACCTTCAGTGCAAAGTTTGAGATGGCATCTTTCTCATCAGATCAGAAATTCCTAGCGTAGTCTTTGCAAGAGCACACCGAAGATCATCTTCCACAACAGGTCTACTTTTGTAGTTAGACTTGATAACCAACAAGCTGGAAAACCCTGTTTCACAAAGACATGTTGTTGGAAATGGAAGAAGGTGCAGCACAGTCTCAGACAGAACAGGATATGACTAAAAACACTTGATCCAGAATTTTGTAACTGACATTATAGGGAAATCACATCTCACTGCATTGCTGTTATTAGGTTCAATGAACTCTTGTGGTGTCTTAGGAGCATCTTCAACTTTGACTGTGAATGGGTTTGTGGTAAGTGCAAACGGGGTGTCAGGTAGATTTGGAAAATGCAACGAAATCTTGCCTGCAAGCTTGTGTAAATGTTCATTCTTGGATATTATCACCGTAATCATCCTTTTGTCTGGTTCAATGTCATGCACCTCAAAGAAAGCAGATAAGATAGGCAACATTTAAATTTTATTTTCATCCTTTTTTTTTTTTTTTTTTGCCAAAGCTGAAGTTTCATTTGATATGATTAGATCTTCTCGGAAAAATCAAGGCTTGTTGCATTTGGTCCTTCTAGTGATAAATTTAGCTCATTCAAGATGGCAAAGATGTCAACCATCTGGGCTATTTTCTGCAATTAATGCTTATCACCGAAAAGTGCTTTGAACCGCAGTCGCGTTCTGATTAAAAAAATGTTTTGAGTTCATTGCAAAGCACAAAAACTCAAGCAATGTCTTTGGTCCCAGGCAACAGTAAATACTCAGCGATGGCATGCAGTTTCATAGCTCTGATAATTCCGAGTGCTACCAAATATGAAACTTCAACAGGTGCTATGTTTTGTTTGTGGTTCTTGCCACCAGTCAAGTCTAGCTTCTCTCTCTCTCTTTTTTTTTTTTTGTGTGGCATCACTGCCCTGGTGGGAGTTGGAAGCCCAGCCTTGCTCCTGGAGAGCTGCTGCTGGATTTGAACTGACAACTCTGTGGGCCACAGTTCCGCACACAACCACTAGGACACCAGGGCTCAGCCCAAATGTAGCTTCCTGAATCCATCAGCTTTGCTTCTAAAATAGTTGTCATCCTTGCTGGCAAAAATCAGATGCTTGCTATCAAAATGGTATTTTAGTTTGTTCAGTTTCATGTATATGGATGATATAACTTCACAACAAATAACACATTGCAGTTTCTCAATTCCTGCTGTAAAAAAATCCTCGCTATACCTTCTTTTCCTTTCTTTTTAAAAATCATTTTACTGGAAGTTCTTAAAACTTCTTAATAAGTTTCATTATCAACTCTGTTCTTTGAGAAAATTTATGACGATTACTCCTTTAGCATCCCGATAAGCCATTAACATACTTTCAGAACTAACTTCTCTGCTTTAAATTGAAGCCTAGCAGATCTCCTCAGAAGTCATTATTTTGATTGGGCCTATTTTGAAGGCATCTTAATGAGATAACTTTTTGTATATATCACTCATTACAGAGATACGGTTAAATATGTTTGGTTTGGCAAAAACGTGCATGTAGGAACTGGAACCTAGTAGCAATACTTTTCACTAATCTTCATATTTAATGTCCAGATTTATAGCAACATTCTATTGTTGCCATCAAATGAATTCTCAAAGATGATAGAACAGTGATTTACAAACTTCCTAATGCCATGACCCTTTAAAAAAGTTCCTCATGTAGTGGTGACCTCCCAACCTAAAAATTGTTTTTATTGCTACTTCATAGCTATAATCTTACTGCTGTTATGAAATGAAATGTGAATATCTGCTTTGCAGGATGCATATTCATTATTACAAATTGAGCATCATTAAAGCATAGTGATTAATCACAGAACTATATCTAATTATATATTGTTAAATATTTATTTCTAATTACGAATAAATGAAATTTTGTCTTGAAGCATGATGCAGCATGGTTAAAGGTCTTCAAGCCATGTACACAAAGGTGGGCAGACCTGCCTGAAGAGAGATAGAAAAGCAATGTATGTGTTTTATGAGGGTCTTAGGAAACCCCTATGAAAGAATGATTTGACCCCTAAAGAGGTCATGACCCACAGGTTGAGAACTAGTGTGGTAGAGGCTCTCTCACTTCCTTTGAGCCTTCATTAATATCACTTCATGACATCCATGGGAGAAAGAGTGGATTCCTACTCCTGTAAACAGTTAGTGTCTGTAGCCCACCAGGATCACTAGGAGTCAGCATGGACTTGAAGGAAATGAGATTTTAGGGCCTACCTCTTACAACGTAACTTTCTCGGAAACTCACATGGGGCAGTCCTGCCCTGTCCTACGGAGTTGCTGAATTAACATCAACTCTGAGGGCAGTGAGCTTGTTTTTTATTGACATCTATAAATCTACCAACAACTCTTCAAAACAGTGCAGGGTTTTACTAGTAGAGGCTTTAAAACTCTTCCAGCCTCTACAAATGATCAAATTCACCAACCGCACTTCACAGAACACCCATATTTGTTAAAAGTGTGTTTCCACTTCTTAGTACCAATTTTTTTATTATCTAAGACTGCTATAACAGAAAAAGTTACAATGTTATAATATTACACATGAATGACTTTAGCAAACAGAGCTTTATTTTCTCACAGGGGCATTGGGTCTAAGAAAACCTTTTCCCTCTTTCTTTGGGGGGAAATCTTTATTTCTTAAACTATTTTCCTGGTTGTTTAGAGATCCTCTTGTGATTTGACATAATTCTTCCCTCATCTCTGCTTTGGATTGCTAGCTTAATTCTTTTTTATCCTAAAGGATATTGACCCAAACTGGTAGAATTTACAGGCATATTTTCTGGGAATCTAATGTAATCCATAAAACTGGACATTCATGTTGTTTTTCCATTTCTTATTTCCTTGCCTTTTTAGATTGATCAAAATTTCATTTTCATCGATGTATTTCTATTTTATATAATGTACTGAAATATTTCACTTCTATTCTGTCAATAAGTGATAATTTACATTTTGAATGAAATTAATATTTAGATTGCTATATTTACTAACAACCACCAATAAACTTAGCTTTTTAACACAGCTCTTTTATTTTCTCCATTCTTCCAACCCATACTTGGGTGAAATGATCATAATTTCAATATTCTCAAATTTTAGAATCTTCTGCTGTAAGTTTCATTGTACATTACTATCTTATCATTTTCTAACCTGTAATTCAATGTTATATATTGCTTATGATCACTCTGTTCCAAATTGCCTGGGTAAAATACTGACTCACATCATATATACATGATTATAGGAAAGTTACTCTGTTTCATTGTCTTAACTCTACCCAAACCTAGTACAATTGATTCTTGCAAGGAATAAATTAATACAGATAAAATGCTTAGAGCACTTGCTGCTCCTTATTAATAGCTGTGTAATTACTAGGTATGACTACTGTTATTGCTTTATAAAACATCTATTTCTATGTGAAATGTATACATATATAATTTATTGGCATTAACTCATTTTAATTCCTTCAACAAATAGCGATAGTCCCAAACCCAAACCCACTGCCACTGTGTCAATTTTGATCCTAAGTGATCTTATAGGGCAAAGTTATAGGGCCCCTTAGGCTTTACAAACTGTAAATCTTTACAGGAAAAAACAGACTCATCTTTCTTCCATGGAGTGACTGATGGATTTGAACTGTGCACTCTGCATTTAGCAGTCTATATAATCACTAAAATTCACGTCATCAAGTCAATTTCATCTGATAGTGACACTATAGGTGAACGTAGAACTGTCCAAGTGAGTTCGGAGACTGTAACTCTTTATGGGAGAGAGAATTTCATCCCTCTTCTGTGGAGTGGCTGGTAGTTTTGAATTGCTGACCTTGGGAATTATGGTCCAAGATTAGTTAGGACTTTATAAATCTCTAAAGGTTATGGATTCTGGGATGGGTTGTAAGCCGATGGTATCTCCATCTCTCTACTCTTAGGTCACAATTGAAATTCATAGTGAACCTCAGGTAGAATAAGCATTAGAAGGTCTGGGGAAGTGTGCTCCCTACATCTTTGCCTGCTCTGACTCCAGAAAAATCCTTTTTTCCTTTGTGTTCTACATTGTTGAGAATAAAAGCAATTGAGTACCTTCAGAAAGACCTGTAGGTAAGAATGAATTCCATGATCATATCTATATTTTTTCCAATGGGAGAGCAATCATGTCTATATCTTTCATACTTACTCTGAATATAGAAAAAAACATAGTTTTAGGCTCCCTCAGTAATAGTTGGGGCCACGGGAAGTGGTGGCTATGAGAAATGAGTCCAGAGCCTGTGTGTAGATCCCAAGGTCCTATGTATTTATTGTCATAGCTTATATGAGAATTGGGAGGTGATGTGGCACTGTCATAGTTAGATTTTTGTGCTACCTTGACTCTGCCAGAATTCTCAGTGTTTTGGCAGTTAGCCTCTAGAAATCCCCTTTGGCCAAACCTAGTACAAAGTGATCACAACCAATCAGTTTCAAGTCTCCATAATGAGATGTTTAGGGTGAAATGCAACGTTGTATTTAGGTCGCAGTCTCTATGCAATGACATTCCCTCAGGGGGTTAGCCTGCTTCCTATGTAAGTGGATACTGTGCTTTAACTTTTTGCTAGATCTGGATGCTGCATCTGGCTCATTGACTTCCAGTTTGTGGGTCGTACGGCAATGATTTGCCATATTGCCTGATGATCCTGGGAGAATGTTCTCAGTCACCTCAGTGACCTGTCATCATCTTAAGGCCAGTTTGAACCTAGGGTGCTGATCTCGAATTCATTCTCTTTACCAGCTATCAGGCTATGTTCTTTCTGCTGATCGTTGTCAACTACCACAGCTACGGGAATCAGAGTTAACCTCCTGCCTAACATTTTACTCCTGGAAAAGGAAAGTGCTGGGACTTAAACTTGCCAACTTCTGCAACCAAGTGAGCTATTTTCTGGGTATAAATTTCTCTCTATTTATGCATATAGAATTATCAGTGGTTTTGCTTATCTAGACAACCCAGGCACATGAAGAGTTTCTAAGAAGGTATAGGAAATCTTAGTTGAAAGATTACCATTAATTATTTTCACAACCTATTTAATAGTTGAGTATTAGTTGTTCCTAGGTGAGAAATTAAATGCTTTAAGAAAATTCAGAAAGGAAGAGATGCTCCTTCCTCACTTGTTTTCAGATCCATTTTGAAATGATCTCCTATGATGCTTTTTTAATTATTTTGTCCCTCAAAATTTCATTTCGATGTTACTAAAAGAGCTATTTCAAGTAGCAAACAAAAGAGGTTCTAGATAATGGTCAACATTTATTAGAAATGAGAAATGGGAGCATTTCTCCAAAACTACATATGCATCTTGGTTCTTTTTTTTTTTTGGGGGGGGGGCATCACTGCTCTCCGGCGGTGGGAGTAGGAGGCCCAGCCCCACTGCTGGAATTGAAACTCCATCCCAATGGGCCGCAGTTCCGTGCACAACCACTATGCCACCGGGCTCAGCCCAGCATCTTGGTTCTTTATAACATAAACCAGCAGTTATTTTATTCATTTCCTCTCTCTTACAGCATGCCTATGGAAAGTTAATTTTGGCATAAAAATATGATAGAAATTATGAATCTTATCTCTTGACATTCATTATAGGATGCGCCCTTTGATAAAGTCTCCTCCATGCCCAGGGGTAAGGGATACAACAAGTGATTCAAAACAGCGACAAGGTGGGTGTGAGAGGCCAGATAGGGATTGAGCAAGAGTCATGTGACAGAGAGAAAATATTGAACCCCAATGGAGACTGGGCATCATAGTGGGACAGGAGAAGAGTAAAATGAAATAGAGGAAAAAACTTTGTTGGGGGCTGGTTAAAAGGCATATATAGATGTCTAATTACCAGCATGTACATAGGTGAATATATTTAATAATGGTGGTGGGAAAATCATTTTATGTGCATACACTTATAATGTTAGTATTAAGACAGCAGAGGGGCACTGGGCCTCCACTCAAGTACTTCCTCAATGCAAGAACACTCTGTTCTATTAAATTGGCATTCCATGATGCTCACCTTCCCGACATTATCACTGGAAACAAATGTGTGCATAAGCAAAAGGGTGAAGAAAGCTGATGGTGTCCAGCTATCAAAAAATGTAGTGTCTGGGGTCTTAAAGGCATGAAAATAAACAAGCAGCCATCTAGCTCAAAAGAAACAAGGCCCACATGGAAAAAACACACCAGCCTGTACAACGATGAGGTGTCAAAGGGATTGGGTATCAGACATCAGAGAACTAAAAATTATATCATTATAAATGAGGGCGAGTCTAGATTGGGGACTCAAAGTCAATAAGTAGGTGAAGTGACATCCCCTTACAGAATGCTCACAGGGAGGAGATGAGCCAGTCAAAGTGTAACAACAATGAAATATGCAACTTTCCTCTAGTTCTTAAATATTTCCTCCCACCCACTGTCATGATCCCAATTCTACCTTACAAATCTAGCCAGACCAAGAGATGTACACTGGAGCCAGTATCAGAGGTAATTCAGGACAGGACAGAAGATTCCTTCAGGACCAGGGGTGAGAGTGGTGATTTCAGGAGGGTAGAGGGAAGGTGGAATAGAAAGGGGAAGCCTATTGCAGTGATGTACATATGACCTCCTCTCTGGGTTATGGACAGTGGGGAAGTGAATGAAGGGACACATGAGACAGTGTATGATAACAAAGTAATGACAATTTGTAAAATGGTAAGAGGGAGGGCAGGGGGAGGGGGAGGGGGAGGGGGAGAGGGAAAGGATGGGAATATGAGGAGCTGGTACTGGGGGCCTAGGTGGAAGAAGGATATTTTGAGGATGATGATGGCAATAAATGCACAAATATGGTCTGCATACAATTGACATATATATTGATAAGGGTAGGAGTTGTGAGCCACAAATAAAATGATTTATTAAAAAAGTCTACTTGGGCTGAGCCCCGGTGGCATAATGATTGTGTGTAGGACTGCAGCCCACTGGGCTGGTGGTTCAAATTCAGCAGCAGCTCTCCAGGAGCAAGGCTGGACCTCTTATTCCCACCAGAGGGCAGTAATGCCCCCCAAAAAATCCTACTTAAAAATTCTCCTCCATCAAACACTAAATCCAAATTATCCACCCAAACAAATTTAATGCCTGAGAAGCTCACTGAGAATGAAATTCAATCTTGAGAATCTCCATCAATATGTACCCCATAACCCATTACCTCAAGACACCTTGTGTTCTGATTACTACACTTCTTACAATAAAAGGGAATGGAATTTCCTTGGAAGACAGCTATGCTTTTCATACAAGAATAAGTAAGTATTACTGGTAGGAGATATACACACTTTTATTTAATCCTTTTTATTTTCAAATTTCTTTTCAAGTTGCTACAAAAATGAGGAGAAACATGGTATAAGCCTCTAGTACCCAGGAAACTCATTTCATGATTATTAAGAGGAGGCAGGAGGAAGTTCTGAAAGTGTATTTCAGATTATCCTTTATAAAAATGCCTCTTGGTAAACCCAACTGTTCCATTTGCCTTCCTTGGAAGCATTAATTACTGTCATCTTCAAGGATTTCTTTCTTTCTTCAAATAACTTAACTAGGATGTGTAGTTAGAAGTTTCAAGTGAATGGATTTTTATCCTCTCCACTTGATGATCATACCCTGCAATAAAAATAATAACTTTCTAAAGTTATAGTGTACCTTACCATTGTACATATTATAAAATGATAGATACATATATCATCCACTACTCTTCACTGTTCAGATGAAGAGAATTTTAATTTATAGAAGGCAAAAGTATATTTGCAAGAAATACTTGTCCTATTTAAAGATGTTGGTGTTTTGAAAAAGGGCATGGTAACCACAGCATAATAAGCTTTCTGTTTCCTTTTTTCTCATTATCATTGATTTGCTTCTCAACACTGAAATACTAATACTATTAAAGGAACCCTGGTGGTAAAATGGTTATGTATTGGGCTATAATCTGCAATGTTCACAGTTGAAAACCACCAAATGCTCTGAGGGAGAACAATGAGGCTTTCTACTCTTGACAGCAGTGTCAGGGTCAGAGAGTCACAGCAACAGTTCAACTCTGCCCCATACAGTCACCATGAGTTAATATCAACTACATGATAGTAAGTTCAGTTGTTCTTTTGGAGTACTGTTAAAGAGGTGAAATTCTATCAGAGAACAAGATCTCAGCCAGAGGATGATAATACAAAGGAAGCAAAAAGGACAAAAAGGGCATTGCCAGTAGAGTGGGGACCTGAATTCTGTTCTATTTGCAAATACAATGAATCATTACCCTTGTTGCCAGGTGCCATAGAGTTGACTCCGCTTGATCATGGTCCTATGTACAACAGAGCACCATCCTGCCCAGGCCTACATTTGCTATGTTTAAGTCCATGGTTGCAACCACTGTGCAAACTACTGGTATGTCCTTGGTGGTCTTCATGTTTTGGGCCACTCTACTTTCCCATGCATGATGCTTTGTTTTTGGTTTCTTACCCCAGGGATTGGTCTCCCTTGATAACATGATCAAAGAATGCGAGACAAAGTCTCACCATTCTTGCTTCTAAGGAGTATTCTGGCTGCTACTTCTACCAAGACAGATCTGTTTTTTTATTTTGGTAGTCCACATACTTTCAATACTTTTTACCACCACCATAATACAAGAGCAATTCTTCTTCAGTCTGTCTTATTCAATGTCTAACTTCCACATGAATATAAGATGACAGATGTACCATAACTTGGTCTTTAGGGTCCTGATCACAAGTGAGTTATGCATTAGGCTGCCAGTCATGAGCTCAGTCCTTCAAAACCACCTTCTCAGTAGGAGAAAGATCAAAAGTTCTAATCCCATATAGATCTGCAGTTTCAGAAACCCACAGGGAAAGTTCTATTCTGCTCATTGCTATGCATCAGAAGTGACGTAATAATAGTGAGCATTTTTAGTTTTGCTGTCCTTCGCTGCCTGACCCTCCTGTACTGCTGATCCCGTGCATAAGGAAGTAACATATTGTTTCGCCCTGCCTGGTTCTCGTGATGAGCTGCAGAATGTAGCTCATCCAGAGTCATCCTCTAGATTTCATTAACTGAATTTTAGAAGTAGATCATCAGGAATCTCTTCATTTTAGCTTAATCTGGAAGCTGTGCTAAAAAGATGCTTAGCATGACTAAAGCACAGGAGCTGGCAACAATGAAGCGCATTGACTAGGAGTCAAATCTGGGTCTCTTGCCTGGAAAGCAAGAATTCTACCCCTGACCCACAACTGTCCCAAACAGAGGAAGCAATTGCTGAGTTAACATTGGTTTAATGTGCTCCTACACAGTTTAAAACACATATGTTGATATGTATCTATAAATTTATAATATTAATCTAACCAACTGAAATGAATCCACTGAATTAATTACCATGCTAGACATTAGGCATAATGTAAAAAAGTGGTGTTCTGAAATGGACTTGTCAGTCTGCATTTCCATGGTTAAGTCTTGTCTTGATCATTACTTTATTATATGACTTACTCTGGACTAAGCTATTTTAAGAAAAAGAAGGAATTGTAGAAAATTCCATATTCATTCAATGTACTCAGTTCTTTGTTTCTCACAGCCACTTCACTTTTTCATTCATTTATACTAGATTACAGCACATGTCTTGTGGGTGGTGGTGAACATCTTAGTTTGTGAGCTGGGAGGGTACAGTATGGTATCTATAAGATGATAAAACTTTTAATTTGTACCATTTTTATAATGATTTCAATATTAAAGAATGTTCCTACAGAGTAGCCCTGTGGATTCATTCAAAACATATTCCAATTAGCTTTGCCTCTGATTGTAAGTGAAAGAATATCCCACTTGGCTCACCTTAGGCAAAAAGTCCTTGCTAGCTAACTGAACTGAAATTCTCCTTCTCTTGGCTGCATTTCCTCTGTGTCAGCTTCTTGCAGTGAACTTTTCAACCTGGTGTCAAAATGACTGCAGTACCTATTCTTATATAGTCCAAGCCCATTAGAAACTGTGAGTCTCTTTTTCCCATAGCTCCCATGGAAATCGAAATATTCATTCTGGTTATATGGACTGCTTCAATATATCATATTTCAGTATGTGAAATAAATAGTGTTAGTTTAGGTTGACTTATCTACTGAGCTCATGTGCAACATTAAGGTTTTTGACAATGGAGCTTCATATAAAAATTTTGAGTTAGAAGGTGGAGGAATGGAGACTGGAAAAATATGCAATAAATGTGCATAAATACTGCCTCCAGAGATAGGGTAATAGGAAGAACAGGAAATGGTTGCTTTAAAAGACATTTTGTCATCGGTAAGAAAAAAAAAAGACATTTTCTCGGAAGTCAAAGCTGCACTTCATTGGTGTCAAATGAGAAGATGGATCTCATAAGAGAGAGGAGGGCATGCTCTCCTTCTCAGAATATCATTTCTCTCAGAGATATTGAGAGGTTTAGGACACACAGCCTAATATTTGCAAATCAGAGTAGGGCCCTCGAACAGGGTAAGGAAATAAAAGGTTTGGGGAACATCAGTACTGGGAAGGTACCTCTAAGAACGTCACAGAAAATAACAATGGACAGCATAAGAGGACTGTTAAAGGACTAATATGAGTCACTTCTGTGCTCCCAGAAATTAATAACTTCAATCAAAGGATGACGAGAGTTAGGGAAAGATGATTATTATTGTAATGTGCCTCAGGTTGTAACCAAAGGCTGCTAAAACCCCAGAGAACTGTGATTACAGTGACCAAAAGAAAAATCCAAAGGCTCATGCACTATATATTTATTAAAGATAAAGAAAAAATTACAGAGGAGGAAACACAATAAAGAAGCAAGAGAAAGAGGGAAGTGGATTAAATTATCTTAGCAAGTGCATTGTAAAATAAGGAGGACAAAAAAGTGAATCTGTCTTGAGTCCTAGGATTAAATAATATAACCAAGAAGTAAATATAAGGTTTTTATCTAAATAACTAGTTTATCTTGATGATCAAAAAACAATATTGAAAACAATGATGTGAATACCTTATACTCTTTTGAGAATTTAATGAATTAATGAAAGTTTGCCAAGCAATGGGCAAATTGATGAGATTCCATAAAGGAATTCCATAAAGGACAGTGCTTTTCCATAAAGGAAAAGAAGATGGCACTGACAACCATATACAAATGGCATATATATATATATATATATATTCTGAAATTTGAATGTATGTGTGTGTATGTACTGTGTGTGTTTGAATGTACTGTGTGTGTTTTAGATGAGGTACATATGGATGGAAGGAAAACGCCAGTGCAAGAAAATAACAGAAACACGAAAACAGTGGCAGAAACATCGGTTCATTGCATCACCAAGTTGATCTTTCTACTCAAGGTAAAAGCCAGCATCAAAGGGCGAGTTAGTAGAGTATATTGAATGTGGAATAATGACATAATGGTTATGTGTTGGGCTGTTAGCCACAGGTCAGGTATAGTTCTACCCTTTCCCAAGACCTTGCCATGAGTTAGTGTTAACTCAATGGGAGAGTTTGATTTTTTTTTAATTTATACTTCCAAAACACACACACAACGTGTTCTGTGATGGATAAAATCTGCTCTGGGCTGTGATAATTAGAAGTGATAATAGACTTGCTAAAAAAATGTCACCCTAGACAGAAGGATAAGTTCACAGGGTGAAATAAAACCTGAAAATGAGTTTTGAGCAAGATAATCAAATGTCATGCTCAAAACTAAGTCTTTTTTTGCCACAAATAACGAGTGATTTGTGTAACATGACAGTATTATGATATAAATTTGAAGCATGACTATGGTGGACAATGAAAGATGGAAATGAACATTTGTTTAAGAAAAATTATTGTTATAATCTTGTAAAAAGTATTTTTAAGGTATGAAAGGGGTTATATCAGTAGGTACAGATGGAGAATGAATAAGAAATGTGACCAAGACACACCGCTGGCAAAATTAACCAAAGCAAGGAAAGAACATGCAACAAAAGGCAGAATGAGGAATGAAACAGGGGTAATCACAACAGACCCTATGAGATAAAAAGTATAATCACAACATTCTATGAAAGAATCTACTCTAATGAGTTCAACAATGGAGAAGACATGGACAAATACCTGGAAAAACAGTCTCTTCCCAGATTATCCCAAATAGAAGTCAAGAACCTAAACAAACAGATAACAAGAGATGAAATAGACATGGTTACCAAGAGAGATTATACAAAGCTTTCAGGAAAGAGCTGGGACTGATCCTTCACAAACTTTTTCAGAGCATAGAAAAGGATGGAAATCTCCCAAACTCGTTCTATGAAGTCAGTATAATTTTGATACCCAAACAGGGAAGGGATCCCACAAGAATAGAGAAATATAGACCGATATATCTAATGAACATGGGTGCAAAAATCTTCAACAAGATGTTGGCCAATCAAATACAAGAGTATATAAAATGCATAATCCATCAGGATCAGTTAGGATTCATCCCAGGGATGCAGGGATGGTTTAACATGCATAAATTCATCAATATCACACACCACATTGATGAGATAAAGCACACGAACCATATGATAATATCTATAGATACAGAGAAAGCATTTGACAACATCCAGCATCCTTTCCTAATTAAGACGCTCCGGAGAATAGGAATGGAAGGGCAGTTTCTTAAGTTAATACAAGCTATCTATGAGAAGCCCACAGCTAATATCATAGTCAGTGGAGAAAAGACTAAATCAATTCCACTGAAAAAGAGGACTAGACAAGGATATCCCCTTCCCCACTGCTATACAAAATAGTATCGGAGGTCCTAACAAATAACATAAAACAACGGAAAGACATGAAGGGGATCCAACTAGGAGAGGAGGAGGTGAAGTTATCGTTATTCACTGATGACATGTTTCAGTACAGAGAAAATCCCAAAAACTCCACAACTGGAGTACTAACAGTGATATAAGAATATGGAAGAGTAGCAGGATACAAGATTAACAAACAGAAGTCAATTGGTTTGCTGTATATATCCAACAAGACCATGGAAGAGGAGATCAGGAAGGCAATACCATTCCGAATAGCCAAAAATAAATTGAAATATCTAGACATATATCTAACCAAAAAAACAAAAGACCTATACAAAGAAAAATACAAAACCCTACTACCGGAACCCAAAAGTGACCTCCACAAATGGAGGAATAGCCCATGCTCATGGATCAGGAGACTCAATATAGTAAAGATATCTATACTACCCAGGGCACTTTCTAAGTTCAATGCTATCCCAATTCAATTTCCAACAACCTTCTTCAGAGAACTAGAAAAACTAGCCACCAACTTCATATGGAGAGGGAAAAAGCCCAGAATTAGCAGAGATCTCCTCAAGGAGAAGGACACAGTAGGAAGGCTTGCTTTACCTGACTTTCACACCTACTACAAAGTCACAGTGGCCAAAACAGCATGGTACTGGCACAAGGACAGATCCCAGACCAATAGAAAAGAATAGAAAACCCCAAAATAAAATCATTAGCATATGGACAACTGATTTTGTTTTGTTTTTGTTTTTTGGGCATCACTGCCCTCTGGTGGTGGGAGTAGGAGATCTTGCCTTTGATCCTGTGGAGCCGCTGCTGGAATTGAACCTCCATCCCAGTGGACTGCAGTCCCATGCACAACCACTACGCCACCGGGGCTCAGCCCTTAGACAACTGATTTTGGACAAGGGCCCCAAAAGCATCAAATGGGAGGGTGACACTATTTAACAAATGGTGCTGGAAACAATGGAAATCTACATGTAGAAAAATGAAACAGGATCTCTACCTCACTCCTTGCCCAAGAACAATCTCAAGGTGGATCACGAACCTAGAAGTAAAATCCCAAACCATCAGGACCATTAGCGAAAGAATCAGGAGAAATCTAAGAACGCTGATCCAGGGAGTACAAAAGCTTATTTCAATAAGGCAGGGTATATACACACAGGAGAACCTGAAACTGACAAATTGGGCTTATTAAGTATAAAACACCTGTGTACATCAAAAGACTTAACTAAGAGAGTAACTAGGCAACTCACAGACTCAGAGAGGGTTCTTGGCAACACCACAACAGACAAAGGGCTTATTATGAAAATCTACACTACCCTCCTTGCCTGCAAAAAGAGGAAAACAGCTAACCCTTTGAAGAAATGGGAAAAAGAACTACGAAGTTTCACTAGGGAGAAGACCCATATGGCCAAAAATATATGAAAAAATGCTCCTAATCATTAGCCATCAGAGAAATGCAGATCAAAACAACCATGAAATACCACGTAACAACCTTGAGGTTAGCCCATATCAGGAAATCAGAGAACAACAGATGCTGGAGAGGTATATACCCAGAAGAGGTAAGAAATAAATCAAGATCAACAGTATGCATACCAATGTTTATTGCAGTGCAATTCACTATCACAAAGAGTTGGAAACAATCTAAATTTCCATTGATAGATGAGTGGATCAGCAAACTCTGGCACATACACAAAATGGCGTACTATGCTACACTCAAAAGCACTGAGGAATACATGAAACATTTCTTCTCATGGAAAGAGCTGGAGGAAATTATGCTAAGCGTAGTCAGTCAATCACAAAAGGAGAAATACAGCCTGAGTCACCTGAGGTAAGTGTCATCAGCAAGGTATGTAGAGAAGAGAAGTCTCCTATAATATAACAGTTGGGTAGATATTTAGGGAAAGAGGAGAAGGGAGACCAAACCCAAGGAGGTACATTTTGGGTACAGCACAGTAAGGGAGAAGGACAGAGGGGAGAGGGAGTAAAAGGGGGATTGAAAGTGAAAGGATAATGAAGGAAGCAGGGCACTAACCCACCCAGGGGGAGAGTACAGGTCTTATCGTCACAGAAGCTGGAGTGGGCATGCAGATCCTACCATGAAGCACCCAACCATGAAGCACCCAACGTGGACACATAGAAGGAGCATGAAAAGAGAGTGCTAGAGGGCCTACCCCAACCAGAGCCAGACTGACTCCCTCCCTGGAAGTAGGGGTGGCAGAGAACAGGTTGGGGGAGGGACCAGAATGCCATATGGCATGGAGAAAGGTGGACTCAGAGGATGAGAAAGAGAGCTGGTCCGGTCCCCATGATGGTCTGAGCCCTGCCCATGATGGCCAGAAGACTATGCCAATGTGGCAACCTATGCCAGGGGGGACTGGGCAGACAGCAACAGGACCTGTCATAATGTCTCCCTATGAAAGCAGACAATGACAGAGGACATTTCAGGGGTCATATGGTTGGGAAGAAATGCGGTCTGAGCCCTCAAAATGGACAGTATCAAGAAGGGAGCACTCCTGGTTGGACAGTCAGGAGGAGAGAAAGACTGGACCGGTGGTTCCTGGGGGGGTCATAGGGGAAAGGTGAGAGGAAGGGGGGCCTGGGTGGGCTCAGGGATGGGGGGAACAGCAAGTGGTCCGCAATCGGTGGCGAGGAGCGTGTGGAGGGCTTGGTAGGGCCTAAGTAAGGGTAATGTAATAGAGAGAAAGTACTGAAACCCAAATGAAGGCCGAGTATGACAGTGGGACAGAAGGAAGGCAGAAGGAAATAGAAGAAGGAACTAGAAGGCAAAAGGCATTTGCAGAGGTCTGAACACAGACATGTACATATGTAAACATAAGCATATATTATAAGGAGGAAATAAGTCCAGATACATTTACATATATATGTGTGTATGTTTATATATAGTACTATATATATATATAGTACTAAGGTAGAAACTGGACTTTGAACCCCCACTCAGACTCTCTCCCTTAAGGCAAGAACACTTTGTTCTATTATTCTGGTATTTCATGATGCTCACTGGCCCAATGTGATCACTGAAATCAAATAGGTGCACAAGCAAATGTGGTGAAGAAAGCGATGTTGCCCAGCTACCAAAGGATATAGAGTTTGGGGTCTCAAAGTCTGAAGATACACAAATGGCCATCTTGCTGAGAAGTATCCAATCCCACATGGAAGAAGTGGCTATGAGGTGTCAAAAGGACCAGACTTCAGGCATCAAGCAGGAAAAAAATCATATCACTGCATGCGATCTCTCCTGAGATGGTCACTGAGGACATGTAGAGGATTGAGCAAGAGTGGTGAAGATAGCTGATGGTACCCAGCTATCAGAAGATACATCTGAGGGTTTAAAAGTTTGAGGGTGAACAAATGGTTATATGGCCCAGAAACAACAAAGCCCACCATAGAAGGTGTGCACCAGCCTATGTGACCATGAGGTATGGAAAGAACCTGATATTAGGCATCTAAGAACAAAAATCTTGTCATTGTGTGCCCACCCTCCCGACATGATCACTGAAGACAGAAGGAAGCAGATGCAGACAGAGAGGAGAAATCCAATGGCAACAAGCTACCAAACAATAAAGTATCTGGGATTGCAAAGATTTGAGAGTGAACAAGTGACCATCTAGCCCAGAAGCAGCACACAAGTGGCCATCTAGCCCAGAAACATACTAGCCTGTGTGATCATGAGGGGTCGAAGGGAACAGATATCAAGCATCAAAGAACAAGAATCACATCACTATGAATGGGGGGACGAGCAGAGTGGGGACTGAAGGACCACCTGTGGGTAATTGGACACCCTCTCACAGGGGAGTTGTGGGGAAGAGACAGGTCAGTAAGGTGCAGTAAGGTGGCGATGAAGCATATAACTTTCCTCTAGTTCCTGAAGGTTTCCTCGCCCCAATTATCATGGTCTCAATTCTATCTTACAAATCCAGCTGGACTAGAGTAGGTACACTGGTAGAGATGGGAAATGGAAATACAGGGAACCCAGGACAGATGAACCCCTTGGGGCCAGTAGTAAGAGTGGAGCTACTGGATGTGTGGAGGGAAGGTACGTTAGAGAGGGGGAGCCAATTTCAAGGATCTACACATAACCTCCTACCGGGAGGACAGACATTGGTGGAGAGGGTGAGTGGAGACATCAGGCAGTGTAAGTTATGACAAAACAATAATAATTTATAAAGTATTGAGGGTTGTGGGAGGGGGGAGCAAGGATGGAGGGGGAAAGATGAGAAGCTGATGTCAAGGGCTCAAGTGGAAAAGTGGAAGCTTGGAGAATGATGACAGCATTAGACATGCGAAGAAGCATGGCAAAATATATGTATTTATGTATTGTGAAAAATGATGTATGAACCCCCAATAAAATAATTTAAAAAAGAAATGTGATTCAAAATGCAACGAATAAATCATATTGTAAGTGGAAGGGGGAAATATTCTTTCATTTCGGCTTGGGACATTTAACTTCAAGGAAGCAGTAGAATATAAAAAAAAAAAAATAGATGGTGAATGGACTCAGCTGCTTCAGAACTGTGCTTTGGGCCTCTGTCCCACTACCAGTCCTCCTCATCAAAGTCCATGGATATCCATGCTTTGGTTACTTACATTTAGCAAAATAATTACTCTAAAGCTTGGTCTTCCAACTTGGGCCTTTTTCTTATGTAAACTCTCCATTAGGTAATCCACCTGTTTTGTTTAGTACAGTTGTTTATAAAAAAAAAAACACATTAATTGTTCAAACTCACTCTTGTGTTTTTTTTTTTGTTCTGATCAGCACAAATATGTATTGGTGTGATTTAAACAGCACATTTGGTTGACTGTAGAGGTTTTGCATAAGCCCAGATTCCCCACTTCCTTGGGCATGCAGGGGACTCTCATTACAAATGGCCATATCTCTTTGGCATCTATTAGGTTTTTTCCTAGGTCTTGGCCTCTGTCAACTATGAAAAAATAACTTGATTTTTATTTAACCAACTAAAATGATTCCATGAAGAGTGATTGTATGATTGGCAAGGACATCTGATGTTAAATGTCATTAAAGTGCTGCTTGATCATCTCGGTTGGTTTGCAATAATTACGACAGAGAGGGCTGCGATTTTTTAAAAAATCTTTTTATTGGGGTTTCATACAACTCTAATCACAATGCATAAAATCAACCATTGTGTCAAGCACATTTGTACATTTGTTGCTATCATTCTCAAAACGAGGGCTGGGATTTTATAAACACAGAGTCATATACCTACATGACTATAAGAGGTCTGCATATAAGAGATATTGTTTCACCTAGTAAAAGGGTGTTCATAAAGCCATAGACCTCTACAATCTTTCTTTGCTGGTCAGTAACAACCATCTTTCCAACTGTCATCTTTCATGCTACAGTAAGATTTAAGAGCAAATCCTCACAAGCTTGTGAATTGTATGGTAGCAAACTCATTCATCTTAGACATCCTCTTTCAGCCCTAACCCCGAACTTTCCCTGTGGTTGGAGCCTACTTATAAAATTTGATTCATTTGGTTCAACAGGTACTTTGAAAGCTAGGCTTCTACATTGGGAATGATGAGGTCTAGTTTGTTTTTTTTTCGAAGTGTGAGCTGTTTTAACTAAAACATACTATCCACGTTAATTTAAAAGGGAGAATAGGTTCTACTTGTTTCTAGACAAAGGCATTCAAAATTAATTCATTGGTTATACATAAGGTTGGGGAAAGAGCTTGATTTACCCTGTTTCCACATACTCTCTCCTGCTGATGGTTTTGAGTAGACGCTACAGCATTTACAGAAGGCTACAGAAATTTGTAAATATTTTATCACTGAGAACAATTTATATAAGAAGGGATAAAAGCAAGTAGGGAAAGGGAAATGGGGGTAGAGGAGTGTAAAATAATGATTATATGGGGGAAATTTGTGGAGATACAAAATCCAGTTCCATGTGAATGTACAGTATATGCACCGGACTATAGCTAGAATAAAAAGCCTACCTTCAAAGTAATTGAGCCACTTTATAAGTCTGTGTCTGGTGTATGTTTTAGAGAACGAATGCCTTTCCTCTGTGGTTTCCTTGTACAATTACAGCATTGATTAAAGTGTTAAAAAATGTTTATTGCCTTTTGTTTCTAGCTGAGATGAAATAACTAGTTATTCTTGGCACTGAAGTTTGGCTCTTATCCATAGCAAGTCCAGGTATAACAAAGCATGCTGCTCAGTCTTCAGCCAACCTCACCATTGTTATGTTGGATTCTATGGTTGCCGCTCTGTCCATCCAACTCTTTGGGGGTCTTGTCTTTTCCATGAACCGGTACTTTACCAAACACGAGAGCCTTTTTCACAACTTGTATGTTTTAAGTAAATGGGGCAATCTTACTATCCTCGTCGTCCGCATCTGGGAACATGTTTGAGTTGTCCTTCTCTAGGACAGATTTGTCCTTCCTTCTATAAACTCCACAATACTTTCAGTTTTCGTTGCTACTACTACCAAAATTCACAGGCAACAATTCTCCTGGGTCTTCCTGCTTCGTGATCCTTTTTTTTAACATGCTCATGAGGCGATTGAAAACACAAGGACTTGAATCAGACAAACCTTCATCTACAAGAGGCTTATTTCTTTGGAACCATTTAAAGAGATTTTTTTTTGAAATAAGCTTTGCCCAGTGCATCATGTCACTCGATTTCTTAGTTGCTGCTTCCATGGGTGTTGATTATGGATCCAAGTAAAATGAAGTGCTTAAAAAATTCAATCTTGTTCTTTGTTCATCGTGATGCTGCCAATTGGTCCAGCTGTATTTTTGTTTCCTTTGTGTGCTTTTCCTAAGCTATAAATCTTTACTGGAACAGAAATCTTCATCCAAATTTCACTGGTGTGTAAAGCTATTAAAAATATCCTGTTTCAGGTCGACGGACCTTAATCCTAAAAGTGACATACATGCTGTTCACCATTTTTAAAATTAAATACTCATTTAAAAAAAATTAAATACTCTTATTGGGAGCTCTTACATCTCTTATCACAATCCACACATTCATTGTGTCACACACATTTGCACATATGCTTCCACCATCGTTTTCAAAACATTGTCTTCTCTCTTGAGCCCCTGATATCAGCTGCCCATTTCTTCCCTCTCCCTCCCCCACTCAGCCTTCCTCACAAACCATTAAGTTATAGATTATTATTTTCATAATCTACATCTTTGCCCATCACCCCTCACCCTCATGCACTTTTCTGTCTTTGTCCTCCTGGGATGGGGTTATAAGTTGATCCTTGTGATCAATTGCCCCTTTCACCCTCGCCCCCACACCCTCCCCTAGTCTTCCTGGTATCTCAACTCTCATTGCTGGCTTGGGGCCTTTATCTATCCTGGATTCCCTGTGGCTCTTCAACATTTAAGAGGTCTTGTGCAGGAGATTTTCACAATTCAATATGCCATTTGCTTTCTTGATTGGTACTTCTATGAGCAATGGCTCCATACCCAAAATTTAAAAAAAAAAACACATAAGCTATTATCTAGTCAATTGTTATTCATAATGGCCTTATAGGAGGCAAAGGAATGCCCTGTGAGTGTCTAGCCCTGTAAATCATTGCAAGTGTAAAAAGTGTCATTTTCCTCCCTTTAAGACAATGGTAGTTTGGATCTACTAACCTGTGGTTAGCAGCCCAATGTGTGATCCACTATACCAAATGAAATCCTTGACAACTTCAACCTTTCCTTCATTTATCATGCTGTTGTCTATTGGTCTAGTTGTGAGGATTTTTTTTCCTTATCATTGAACTGCAATTTATGCTAAAGACTACAGATATTAATTTTCAAGTCTTCCCCCAATCCTTATGCCACATTCATCCTCATATATTGTAGTTCAGTTCTTGGTTTATTTCCTCAGTATACAGACAGAATGAGAATGGTAAAAAGATATAAACCTAACACACACATTTCCTGGTTTTCAACCAACTAGTATTTCCTAATTCTAATGTTATAATGGTGCTTCCTATCTATACTCAGCTTCTGCATGAGCACATCAAATATGTTAGAATCCTCACTCATCCCAATATTACATGTTTTTGTCATTATATGCACATTTAAATGCATAATCAAAAGAACACAAGAAAACACCTTTCTGGTGAAAATTCATTGCATGTCAGAAATGATATGGCTAGTTCCAAGACCCCTTTTGAAGATTTTATTCAGCAATTGCTACAGGACATTGATAGGGAGCTTCTGGAATTTCAGTCCAGATTCAGAAGACTTGGAACAAGAGATATTATTGCTGATGCCATGTGGATTTTGGCCCAAAACAGAGAATACCAGACAGATATTTACCTGTGTTTATTGACTGTACAAAGACATTCACTGTGCAAACTATCACAAACTATGCCTAGCCAAAAATAATAATTTCCTTCTCAGAACACTTCATTGTGCTCATGTGTAACTTGTCCATGGATCGAGAGGGAGTAATGCAAACAGAACAAGGGACTGTTGCATGGTTTAAAATCAGGAATGATGTATGTAGGGATTGTATCAGCTCATAATACCTTTCAGTGTGCATATTATACAAATCATCATAGAAGCTTGGTTGTATGAAGAACTTGGCATCATGTGTTAGTCCGGGTAGACTAGAGGAACAAATTTCATAGACATGCATATGGATATAAGGAAATTGTTTATATACAAAAGGAATGGAACACTGAGAAAGCATCCCAACCCAGTCAAAGTCATAAGTTTGATATTAGCCCATATGCTCGATACCAGTCTAAAATGTCTCCTTCTGACTCACGAAGTCACAGGTCAGTGGGTGCAGAATCCTGGTGCTGGCAGGGGTCTCCCCATGGATCTTTCTTTCCAGGGCTCAGCATCCATCAACAGCATCTAGCAGTGGCAGAAGCAACTCATAACTGGTGGGGGTCCCCACATGGCCTCTCCAGCCTCAGAGGTCTGGCTCCATCAGGGGCAAACCATGTGGCTTCTCCGGCTCTTCAGACGGAGAACCCATCTTGTCTTGTCCATGACTAATCGTCTCTCTCACTAACTCCCAACAACTGGGGAGATAGCTTCTCATCTTCACAAGGGAAATATCACGAGATTTCCCAGACGTATCAGGAGAAGGCCAAGCCCACACAGAGGCCACATTGGCTACTCAATGGCTATCTCCAGATTAACAGGCTAGACTCCACTCCTACATTTCAATCATGAAATTAACATAAGCACATGACTGCCACATATCAGGATTGAAGGACAGCGTATTAACAACCTGAAATAAACAAACGATACAACCTTGCTTCCTGAAAGTGAGGAGGATTTGAATCACTTGCTGATGAAGATCCAGGATTACAGTTTTCAGTGTGGATTAGAAACCATTGTGAAGATCAAAATCCTCACAACAGAACCAATAGGTAGCTTGATAGACGGAGAAAAGATTGACATTGTCCATGATTTCATCCAGCTTGGATTCACAATCAATGCTCACAGAAGCAGCAGTGAAGAGACCCAAAATCACATTGCACTGGCTAAGCTGCTGTACAAGGCCTCTTTAGAATGCTTAAAAGCAGGGACGCACTGTGAGGGTTAAGGTGCACCTCACCCAGCAAACCATGGTATTTTTCACTACTTCATATGCATGTGAAAGCTGGACAGTGAATTAGAATTGATTGGTTTGAATTAAAGCACTGGTGGAGCATACTGAATGTACCATGGACTGCCAAAAGAACAAAGAGATCTGTCTTGGAAGAAGGATAGTCAGAATGCTCCTTAGAGACAAAATGATAACAGTCTCATGTGCTTTTACATGTCAGAAGACATTAATCCCTTAAAAGGACATGATGTTTTGTAAAATACAGGGGTGATGAAAATGGGATTAAGCATAGGGATGACTAAGGACTGACTGTGATTTGTCCTGTTCACATAGGGTCATTATGGGTCAAAACCAATTCAATGGCATTTAATAACAACAAATATTAATAACAATATTCCTTTTCTGAATCTGACAACTCTCTGAATATACCATTGCAAAAAAACTCAAATGATCTTCAGCAAAGTTTCACTTGAATACAATATTAATGATATTGTTTAATAATTTCCACATTGAGTTGGTGCACCTTTCTTGGAAATGGGCAAACACATGGATCTCTCACAGTTGATTGGCTGGGAAGTTCTCCTGAAAATTTCTTCTCATAGATGAATGACTGCTTATTTAGTATGCCAAAACATTTCTATTAATATTGCAATGATATTGCAGATTAGAGATATGTAAAAAAATGACCATCAGAAGAATGAAGACAATTTAAGTGTGACTTCTAAAAATGCATATACCTTAGAATCACTCTCTAAGCTTTACTCATGTTTTTTAATTCTTGTTTCTTTTCATGTTTAAAAATCATGTTTTAAAATCCGTGATTAATTATTAAACATTTCTGTGTCTTGGTTTTGGCAGACATCCAGAATTTCTCTTCAAGTCCATAGAGGTAGCTTCCACTTGGGCTTTACTCTTTAGTACAGAACTTCCAGAGACTAGTCTCTCTTTAGCATTGTCCAGTAGATCTAGGAATACCAAGCAATCCTGCTGTGGTCCCTATGATGTCTTTGTTTCTTTCCCTTCCTCTTGGCAAAACAGAAAGTAGTAAAAATTATGCAACAGCATAAAGCTCCTGGTCTGAATAAAACTGTGATTGTCTTTTTCCAACCAGCACTTGCTCCAGCAGACAGCTTCTAAATTGCCTTAAGCTCCCTTCCCAGTGGATATGCTAGCTGCTTACCAATTAATTTAAACTGAATGGGCCTTTGCAACTCTCATTCACAGAATTAAATCTCTGTGCTCTGCAGAATTGAAAGGAGTCTGCCTTCCAACAGAAGTGTAACATTTTACAACCTGGCTAAGGTTTGTGAGCAGATTAAAACAAGCAAACAAAAAAACACGATTTCTATAATAGAAAGTTAAGCCTAGTTATATGGTAGGGCATTGCTAAGATATGTATAAGGAAAACTGGTTGATGGAGAAGCCCAGGAATTAAATTAAATCATTTAGCTTTGATAGAATTTATATGCCTATTGCATATTGTAGCACAATAAGGTTAGCATTTGTGAATGATGCATGGACCTTTTATGAATCTTCAAAGATTCAGGGGATAAAATGCAGATTCTAAAAGAAGGAAAAAATGGATTTCTTTGGAAGCTGATAATAATTGTGTTAGGAGTGTGTGAACATTATAAAAGGCTGAAATTAAAGTTGATGAGAAATATTTGGACTAAATTCAGCTCTTTAGTGGATACAGAAAGAGAAATTATAGATATTACTTATCTACCAACTAGCATCACACATTCTGAGAATATGTTTTTTTCAAAAACCTTTCTGTAAGGAAATGAAATATCTCCTTTGTAAGTGTTGGTACTTCTTTATTTTCAATTTTTAAAAACATTACATATACTTCTTTAACTTTACATATTTCATTACTTAATCAACTTGGAGATGCTAGCAATCATAGGAATCCTGCAAATGAGCTAAGGGAAATAATGTCATCCCTGAGGTATTAGCAGTGTCTGAATGCTTTTAATTCAGGTTTTCCATTAAAATTGAGTATGGAATGTGTTGTCTGTTTAACCAAACAGAAACATTTGAGACCCTTGTTTGACCTTGCTGTATTTAAAATGCCATAAGTAATTGCAATGTGGAGTTTGATCACGTCAACCAACACTTTTACTCAAGAATACAAGTATAAAAAAAGTCAACACAATTTACTCTTGCTATGTTAAAATACAGAGTCCAGGCAAAAAATCGTAGTCATATGTTAAAGACTAAGAAGCTTTGAGGCATGGTGGATTATGTATTGAGCTGTTGACTGCAAGGTCAGCAGTTCAAAAGCACTAGTCGAGGGGTGCTCACTTTCTCAGCATGCAGGCTACTTTTCAAAGGATCAAGTCAAAATGATCTCCCAAGTACAAAAATGCAAAGCATATCATTTTGTTATATTTATTTATAAATGCATTGAGAATTCTTTATATGTACAATGTATGTGTATGTACCTTGCATAACCCCATGAGCCCACATTGCACAACACAACACAATTAACTATGTACATTTGTGGCAGTCATGTACTTATGTTAATTTTATGATTAAGATGTAGGGGTGGAGTCTAGCCTGTTAATCTGGAAATAGCCATTGAGTAGCCAATGAGGCCTCTATGTGGACATGGCTTTCTCCTGAGACTTCTGGGACATCTCGTGATATTTCCCTCATAAAGATGAGAAGCTTCTTCCCCAGTAGATGGGAGTTAGTCTCAGAGACGATGAATCACGGACAAGACAAAATGGTAGCATCCAAGAAGCTGGAGGAGCTGGCGGAGAGACCCCACGACTTTGCCCTGATGGAGCCAGACCTCTGAAGCTGGGGCGGCCACATGGAGACCTCTGCTAGCGATGAGTAGCTTCTGCTGTTGATGGACCCTGAACCTTGGAGTGAGGAGCCATGTGGAGACCCCTGCCAGCGCCAGGATTCTGCGCCCACTGACCTGTGACTTCATGATTCAGAAGGAGACTTATAGAATTATTTCGGGCAAATGGGTTACTTGGGACTTATAACTTTGAACTGGACTGGGCTCAATGCCCTATTCCTCTTGTGTATAAACCTTTTCCTTATGTCTATATGCATGTCTATTAAATTTGTTCCTGTAGTCTACCCGGACAAACACAACATTTTTTGTCATTATCTGAGTTTACTCTGATGACTTGCTCTGAATGGGTTCCAGGGATGCAGAGCCTGAACAGTAGCTACTGATAGCCAGCCTCAAGCACACTTCCAAATGATCATCAGTCATGGTGGAATGGTACTTGGATTTAATGATCTTTATGTGCTAAACGGCTGATTCACATAAATATGTAGAGTCGAATAATGCAAAGAGGTAGCATATTTTCTCATGTTTGGGTACTTTCCTTCTGCAAGTAAGTTCCAGAACGATTCATGCACTCTGGACTTCAGGTGAATGTCGACTTGTGGTGTCAAAATCTTCCATTCCATATGAAAGTGATACATTTTTGTCTTCTTACTGGTCCAGCCCCCCTCCCTCATTTTAACACTCTTTCTTACATTTAATAGATAAAAGCCAAGGTCAAAAAATTGGTAATACCTTAGCTTGTCAGTTTTGCTGCACTTAGTGCACTTGTTTGCGCATGTATTTTATACCTAATATTGCATCTGATTTACTGTATAAAAATTAAGTGATGATATTGATGATAGGCTTATATCTATTTTTAATGCCATGTGATTGACCCACACTCACTTATCAACTAGTCAACGGTGATTGATGTATTGAGCACCCCTGCACAATCACTCCGTGAGAGAACAAACTTGGCTTTCTCCTACCGATGACTAGGTGTACAGTCTTGGAAATCCACAGGGCCAGTTCTTCTCTGTCCATATAGTCACTCCCTATGAGCCAAGATCAACTCAGCAGTGAGTTTATGTTAAGGAATACCAGGATTAAGCAAAAGAAACTATTTTCCCCAGGGTTTCTGAAAGACAAATTTGTGGACCAATTTATGAACAAACCAGACACTTAAATATCCACATTAACAGTTTATACACCAAAACTCAACTCCAGAAATTTGTCTCACTGTGCTGCACAGTCCCAGCTAATATTATATAAGATCTCTGAGTCACTGAACAGTTCTTTCCTTTGCAATTGAATTTTAAATCTTTAAGTCTAAGGACTTCCTTGACCTCCCTGTTGAGATGCCTTTAAATCTCTGCCAAGTTGATGCTTTTCCTGACAGCAGAATGACTCCTAGACCTACCTTTGCCACATCAATAGTTCAATGCTTTGATTTGTTTTGATGGTGAGTTGGTATCATATATCATATTTTACAGAAATCATAGATGGAGTAACAAAATGAGAAAATAACATAATTTGAATGTGAGGCAAACACTATCATAGTGTGGTGCTTTGAATTAACCTGGTATTTTGCAAGTTTTTCTTATCCTCACATTTTGTTTGTGTAAATCTAGTACGTAAATCTAGTATGCCTCCGACTTTGGTGTCCCAGGACTTCCTAATTTTATCCCTTCACATGAGTCGGTTGTCAAGTTTCTTGATTGTGCGTTCTCCAAGTTACTATGCCTAAAATCTTAAGCTGTCAGTACATCTTATTACACCAATAAATATTCTTTGTGTTTCTTTTAAATTCATTTATTATTTTACTTAAAAGATCAATTTATCGGGCCCTCTTACAGGTCTTATAATAATTCATACATCAATTGTATCAAGCATATTTGTTCATATATTGCCATCATTACTTTCTAAGCATTTACTTTCTACTGAGTCCTTGGTATCAGCTCTTCCTTTTTCCCTTCCCTCCCCATAAATCTTGATATTTAGATTTTCATATTGGTTTTATGCCCCTCTATTAGTTTTGAGCTCTGATGGCACTCAGGCAATTATAGAACTGCTAACCTAAAGATAAGCAGTTCAAATCTACCAACTTCTCCTTGGAAAGAAGATGACGAAATTAGCTTTTATAAAAAATAGCAGCTCTGAAACTCTATACAGAGTCACTATGAGTCAGAATAGATTCAATGGTTCGATTTAGGTTTATATTAATATTTTATGTCACAAATATTAAAAAAATCATACAAAAGAACATATCTTTATAAAAACCTGCATGGGGGGAAATGACCTAAGGCAATTGCCTAGTTATAACAGTTATATATGCCTTTGTCCTCTTCTGGGACACAGCTCATTCCTATGCAGCTTATACAAAATAGTTCAATGTTACAAAATCTAATTTCTAAATGCATACACAAATTGAATCATAATTTTAAAGAAATTATTGATATTGTAAATCTGGCCCTACAACCCGAGTCTCAAATAAATAAATTCTCAATTGAACAAAAGTGACTTATGAAGCTACATATTTGAAGGATATGTTTAAATAGCTTATAAAGTAGGAGTAAATTTGGTAGAATGGTGTAATCTGAGAATCCACAGAGGAAAGCTAAAAATCAGAATAAGCCTACTATTGATGTCCCAAAACAAAGATAAATAAAATCATTTTATTAAGAAAATTATTACCCCAATAATTTAGTTTTTATCGTTGGTTGCTTGAGAGTAATCTCTATAGTTTTATACTTTCTCTAGTATTTGGTAAGTTTTTTATGCTAGAAGATGCACTAACATTTTAGGAAAGATTTTTTTTTAAGTTACTACCACTGTGTGATTCTGACTTGTAGCCACCTTCTAGAGACGTTTAAGACTATACACTTTTATAGGAACAGAAAGTCTCATCACTCTCCCTTCAAGATGCTGCTGAGTTTGAACTAGTGACCCTGCCCCTACTTAACCCACAGAGCTACCAGAGCTCCTTTTGGGGAAGGAAGGAGACTGAAATTTAAATTCATCCATTCAAGTAATCATGCCTGTGCAATGAAACCACAATGAAAACTGTTAACACCAAGCTCATCTGAGCTCCTGATTTGTGCTACACACTGATGTATTAGAAAATGACTCATTCTTTGGTGCAGGGAAGCTCAGTTTGGGAAACATTCCTAGACCTCAAATTGTGCATCTCTGCTTTATTCTGGTGTGATTTGTTGTCCCTATACTAAAACCATAATGATAGCATTTTCTATATCTCTGTTTTACTAGTAAATTATTATCAAGCCTAAGAAACTAGTAGCAACCTATTATGTAGCCAGCACTTCAAATAGTTGGGTATCATCAAGACTCTTGAGTTTGTGACTGACTTGTGATTTCAAAAAGTAATGGGAATCCCTGAAGTCTTAATCTCAGGCATCTTTTGAGCTACAGAATCTGTGGTCAGTGTTACAAATCTTGGGCATATTTGATCATCTATAAGAAGGTATCCTTTAATGTATGTGATATGACCTAAATATAACTCTGTATATATAAGCCTTCAAAAGGCAAATTTTCAAAGCAAGTAAAAGGATCAGTGCTTGGTAGAGGTTCCATGTGGAGGTGGGATGGTGGTACATGTATGGGACACAGGAGTTTTAGAGTGGTGAAATTATTACATATCTACAATATATAACTGTGAATATTGGACACCATGCATTCGTTCAAACTTAGGGAGATTTGCAGCACAAAGAGTAAACCCTATTGTTTCAACACATTTTTAAAGAAAAGATAGATCACAGGTATCCCAAGATGGGATGCAGAATGTGACAATAATGTAATGATTATATTACAAAAAACTAAAGCAACTTTATTTAAAAGGGTGGGGGGGAATTTCCTAATGTAAATAACTGACAGTGCCTGAGTCTGTAAATCTAGTAGCCAAAGAAACTATACCCAAGACTGAATTCTATCTATTAAAGATGTTTCCTGGGAAATCAATTTTGATGTCGCTACTCATGTGTACTGAAGTCACACCATTAAATAATGAATAGAGGATTCTTGGGGAAGCTTTCTCACAGTTGGAGTGTAGTTTACAGGTAAGTAAGTGGAATCAGCTTGAAGGATGTATGGACTCAAACTGGAGATTTTAAGCTTAAATGATTGCTTTAGGAAACATATATACATGCACATCCATCAAGTTAGTGTACAAGAATTTATACACACATATACAGTTCTGTCCACTAAGAGGATTTATAAGCAAGGACACCTACACAGTTATGGTTGCCAGGGACAATGTATCTAAATCTCATTTTTTAATATTGAACCAAGTAAAAACAAACCCACTGCCATTCAATACATGGAAACTCAAAACACCCTGTATTTGTTGACAGGAGGAGACAGCTTCATATTCTCCTTTAGAGCAGTCAGAAGGTTTAAACCACTGACCTTTCCATTACTGGTCAAACATCTAACTCACAGTGCTGCCACTCATATTATTCTTCAGCAAAAGCAACAGAGCTCTTTGTAGAAATAGTTGATTCAACTACTGGGTCAGGGAAGATATAAATGAGCCTGAAGTTTCTTGCAATGGCTAAGGACTGTGTTAAAAAATATTAAAAGCAAACAATGAAACACCAAATGAAATTACTTATAATGGCCAAAGCTAGAACAATTTGAGCAAAGATATATATAGAAGACAGATAGAGGGGCTGAGCCCTGGTCGCATAGTGGTTGTGCGCAGGACTGTGGCCCACTGGAATGGAGGTTCATTTCCAAGAGCAGCTCCACAGGAGCAAAGGCTGGGCCTCCTACTCCCACCACCAGAGGGCAGTGATGCCCCCCAAAAAGGACAGATAGATATAGATATCAGATTATAATTCAAAGTATTAAATAAATGTTAATGAGTACATCCTAATATAAAAATATAAACACTCAAATAAATAATGAATGGGAGAAGAGACAAGTACCCCATGTAGAAAAACTTTAACTCTTCATGTATAGAGATATTTCTATCTCAAAAAACTGAAGCATAACCCTCAATGCCTTAAGTGTGGCTGCACATATGGACTTTTTTTCTGAAAATGAAACATGGAAAAGGAGGAGAAGAGGGAGATTGACATTATAGTGCAGAAACCTGACAAATACTATCTCAGACAGATTATCAATATAAAAAATAACAGTGAAAAGTCATATGAATAGTATGTAACCTTGATGTAATAATCACAAAATGGCCTTTCAATCCTGTAGTATTCCTTTCCTTATTCCAACTAGGAGGAAAAAGTTAGAAAAATCGCAACTGAGTGTCTTACTACAAATAACTGACTCATTCTCCTCAAAATTATAGAGTTTGTCAAGGCAAAGGGACCACGAAGCTCAGTCAAGCAGAGTCTAAAAAGACATGATGGTTCGATGAAATGTGGGTGCCCAGAGGAGAGCCTGGAACATAAAATTAAACAAAACAAAATGACATTTTAATAAATGAAGAAAATCTCAATAAAACTTGAACTTTAGGGAATACTCAATCACCAATATTTATTAAACGTCAGTAAATGTATCACAGCAATGGAAAATACTACTAATAGGGAACATGGAGTGCATGTATATAGGAACTTTATCAGATTTTCTATATCTATACAATGATATACTTATAAAAATACATTTCTGTATATTTCTATAAATCTAAAACTTCCACAATTTCTAAATTTCTAAAACTTCTACAAAAAATTATTAGCTTAAAAATAATCATCAGTTTCCATAAAGCATTCAATTTTATATTCTAGAATAGTGATATTTGCATGCTGATATCTGAATTTACATTTTAAGATCTAAGATGAGCAAGCAGATTACTGGACCTATGATAGAAGAGGTATTATTGTTTTCATTCCTCACTGAGCTCAGAAAAAGACTTTCACACACATCTTCTCAATGCATTATGTACTTTCATATTGATCCTTAACATAAGCAGAGAAGGTTGTTATGACAGGTATTATTAATCTAACTTTAAAGGTGATGAAACTGGTTGAATGAGATCAATGTATTGCTTAAGTCACTCCAGAGCTAGGTGACATTGTGGGTATTATTCTAGTTCTTCTGACCTTACTTTTACAGCTATTTCATTTTGATGCCAACTTGTATATAACTCTATATTAAAATACAATATTATGATATACAGTGCCTGACATTTTCCTTTAAATTTTCTACAGATATAATTTCGCACACCCCATCATTAATGCATTTCTGCCAACTAGACTTTAACAGCCTAAGTAATAAGAAAAAATACTCATAAATCTTCGTACCCTTGGACCCAATTTTTAAAATCATTTTATTGAGGACCCTCACAGCTTTTAACAAAATTCATACGCACATCCACTGTGTCAATCATATTTGTACATATGCTGCCATCATCATTTCAAAACATTCTCTTTCTACTTGAGTTCTTGGTATCAGTTCACTCCCTCAACCTTCCCCTCACCCTTCCTCATGAACCCTTGATAATTTATCAATTTTTATTCCATTTCTTACACCAACACCTTTCTCCCTTCATCCACTTTCCTGTTGTCCATTCCCTTCGAGGGGGTTATAGATTGATCAGTGTGATCTATTTCCTCTCCCCCACCTTCACCCTCTCCTAATCCTCCTCATATCTCTACTCTCATTCTTGATCCTGAGGGCTTTATCTGTCCAGGATTCCCGGCATTTGAATTTTTATATGTACCAGGGTATATGCTTTGGTCTAGCCAGATTTCTAAGGTTGATTTGGAGCCATAATAGTCATGGGGTGGGGGAAGGAAGCATTAAAGAACTAGAGAAAATTGTTATGTTTTGTATAACATATGTTTTATGTTATACTGCACCATGACTGGCTGGGATACACATGTCACCCAACTAAAAAAAGAGGATGGAGGGGAAGATTCTTTTCAAAAGACATGGGTAGTGGGGGAAGAGGGCACTAACCCATGTGAGGGGATGCTAATGTCAATATCTCCACAGGAGAGGGAGATAGGGATCAGATTTCAACCCATTGTGCCAAGATGTGAATGCAATATTCTTGCATGAAGCAGTGCACCAATGGTGAGGTCTATGGAGCTGGCCCCAATCCCAACTATGTGGAACCACCACCCTCCTCCCAGAAGAATGCACTTTAGACAGCCCTGAAGCTCCAGTTCAAGGAGAGGGGTACATCTGATCAGAGCACACAGGAGTGAACCAAGAGGAAAGGAGAGAAAGTGCAGCACAACATGGCCCACCAAGCCCGAAGGATGGTATTCGTGCTTGGAGAAGCCAATGCAAAGAGACAACCATGGGCTGGTCCCACCTCGAGACAAGATATCCCTCCCTGACTCATAGTGTGACAGGGTACAATACTGGGACACCACGTCGGAACTGTGCTCAAGGTGACCCACCACACTGGGATGGGGTTGAGGGGGACACTAAAGGCATGCAACAGAGCATCAAGATGAGAAAAGCAATGAAATCCCCAAGAAATACCAAAAATAAATGTTGAGGGCAGGGCATGGCATTCTATCACACTTGATTGGAAAACACTCAGAAAACACTCATATCTGGGGCTATGGCTTTTCTTTTGCTGTTGTTGTTTTGTCATTTTGCTTTGTTCTGTCTTGTTTTTGTGCTTATTATTGTTGCTGCATGTCTATCTAGATAAGATAGCAGGATAACAATCCAGAGGAGAAAACAATGTTTGGGGGGGTTGGTGTTATGGGAGAGGGGAAGGCAGGGAAGAAGGGGGGTGACAGCAAACCTAGGTACAGAGAACAACAAATGATCTTAATCAATGGTAAGGGCAGCATAGGATGCCTGGTAGGGCTTGATGAAGAGCAATGAAGCCATACGAAATTACTGAAATCCAAGTGAAGGCTGAACATGATCGTGAAACAAGAGGAAAGAAAAGGGGAATAGAGGAAAGAACTAGGGTACAAAGGGCATTTATAGATGCCTAAATACTTGCATGTACATATGTGGCGGTCATGTGCTTATGTCAATTTCAGGATTGAGATGTAGGGGTGGAGTATAACCTGTTAATCTGGAGATAGCCATTGAGTAGCCAATGAGTCCTCTCTGTGGGCATGGCGTGCTCCTGAGACTTCTGGGAAATCTTGCGATATTTCCCTGGTGGAGATGAGAAGCCATCTCCCCAGTTGTTAGGAGTCAATCTCTGAGATGACTAATTATGGACAAGACAAAATGGCAGCGTCCGAGGAGCTCAAGGAGCCACAGGAGAAGCCACATGCCTGACCCTGATGGAACCAGACCTCTGAAGCTGGGAAAGCCACATGGGGACCCCTGCCAGCACTGAGTTGCTTCTATCACCACTGGATGTTGATGGACCCTATGCCCTGGAATCGAGGAGCCGTGGGGAGAACTTCGCCAGCACTGGGACTCTGCACCCACTGACCTGTGACTTCGTGAGTTGGAAGGAGACTTTATAGACTGGTATCTGGCATATGGGTTAATACTGGACTTATGACATATAGGTTAATATCACAATGCCTTCTCAATGTTCCATTCCTCTTATATATAAGCCTTACCCTTATATCCATATGCGTGTCTATGAATGTTTCTCTAGTCTACCCAGACTAACACAACATATGTAAATATATTTTAAAATAAGAGGAAATAGATCTATGTGCATATATTTATATCTTAAGTATTATGGCAGCAGAGGGAATTAGACCTTCACTCAAATACTCCCACAACTCAAGAATGCTTTTTTTTTTTCAGTAATGCAGTGTTCTGTAATGCTCACCTTCACTGACACAATCACTGAAGGCAAAATGGGTGTTTGAGTAAATGTGGTCAGGAAAGCTGATGGTTCCCAACTATCAAAAGATATAGCATCTGGTGCTGTAAAGGCTAGAAGATAAACAAGCAACCACCAGCTGTATAGCAACAAAGTCCACATGGAAGAAGCACATCAGCCTGTGTGATTATGAGGTGTTGATGGGATCAGGTATCAAAGACCCTGAAGAAGGAATCATATCAATATGAATGATGTGGAAGGCTAAGTGGAGACCCAAATCCCATATGTAGAAAATTAGACCTATTTTAATGCTTTACCAGTTTATCTAAATACATATGTGTTAAAGTGTGATATCTAGTTTTGATAAAAATTTTCTCTTCTGCATTTTCTAAAAAAATCTATAAATTGTATATTAATTTAGCAAAATCTAAAAACACGGTTTAGAAACGAATGACTTTCATGTCATTTCATAAGACTTCATGTCATGACTTTCATAAGACAATAGTTTGCTTACATCCAACGTTCCTCCATGTTTGCCTTCAGCCACCCTCGAAAGTTCTGTCCTAAGCATAAGCCTGTAAAAAATTCTGCACTGTCCAGAAAAAATGTGCTTTTGCAAGAAACCAGCAAATCAGAGGTGGTGAGGACCACAAAGGAATCTGGGAATCATAACAATGAGGGCCAAAAATGATTATCTAGAGTTCACATGATGCCAAAAAACAAACAGAAAAACCAAAAATAAACTGCTGCTTGTAACCACTTGGCCCCATGACTCAATTGAGCCTCTTCTATCAACCTCACAATATGAAGAAAATATTATAGATTTGAAAATTCTAATGTACAGTAGAACCCTGGACCTTGACACTAATCTGTTCTAAAGGAACATCAAGATGGATGCAGTCAAGTTCTGAATCAATTTTTCCCATAAGAAACAACAGAAGACGGATTAATACATTCTCAACCACCAAATTTTGCCTTTTTGTACAAAAAATTACACAGAAATTTCAAATAAGTAAGTTAAATGTTAAATAGTGTATTTTAAATAAGAAATACAACATTAACAAAAAAGGTTTTAACAACTACAGTATGGCCCTTATCTTGAGACTGATGAGGATCTGGATCATTGTGCATGGACATGGAGAGGAGGCATGGAGAGAGAGTCATTGTTTTGAAGGGGAATTCCCTTTCATGAATCAACTGGAAGCTGCTTTTCAAGTGTTTTTCTCCCCTTCTTTGCCTTTTTCCCCTATGGCCTGACAGACTTTCTCTTAAAAAAAATCTGTCTAATGTACACTGTTAATTCATTCCATATCAAGAAGATTCTTTAAAAAAAAAAAGACCCTCTTTCTTAGAACCAGGGTTTTTGTTGTTGTTCCTGTTGTTTTTAATCTAAAAACAGTACAAAAATTCACAAACACTAAGAAAATTATAGAAAAACTTTTGGAACACAGATGCAAAGTTTTGAAGAGTTTGTACTAACAATGCCAACTAACACCAAGTGATCAACACAAACTGCTTTTGTTTACAAAAATCACGTGCGACCGGTCAGATTCCCATGTTTTGTTCTAGCTCCAATGCATACTTTTCTTGACATTTTGCATTGAAATCCATTTATGTTGAATACTGAGGTGGTCAAGTACTGGGGTTCTGCTGTATTTGATAGCTCTTTCTTTGTTGAGTAGACATTTAGCCATTGAATGTGCTTTTTGATTAATCCTGAGTCCTCCCTGTGATGTCTAAAAACACAATTTTCATCTTTGGACATCAACACGTGCATCCAACATGTCTTCATTTCTTAAAACATATTCTCTAAGTCAACTGTGTGTTCATAAGTGTGTAACAGCAAGAACGCTAAGGATGATGGAGAGTGGGGTGAGTTGCTCTTCACAATTTCTCGGTGTCAGACAAGACACAGAAAGTATAGATTTACTCCATTATCCCTAGGAACACTTGAAGCATGGACAGTAGAAGCTTCTCCAGGAAAGTAGTGGGGAGGAAACATTGATCTATTACAGTGGGTAAATATGCCCATAGCAGATTTCAAGCTAACAATGTGAAGCCACTGAGCAGTAAACTGAGAAGAGATGGGTACATACTGCTCTCAAGGGCCTTTTTCAATCAAACACTGCATATCATCTTAAGTCTTCCTTCTGTTTTATAGTTTTAATTTACTGTGCTTTCCTTTAGGTGGTGTTAAGTTTCAGTTTGTTATACTTAACAAGAAATTATAAAATTTCTTTTCTTTTAAAAAAAATAATTTTATTGGGGAATCCTATATCACTGTTCACATTACATAAGTACATATACTGCGCCAAGCACCTTCACATGCCTGCTGCCATCATCATTCTCTAATTTGCTGCTTTTCCACTTGAGCCCTTGATATCAGCTTCTCATCCTTTCCTCTCCATCCTTGCTCCCCCGCCCCCACCCCCCTCAATACTTTATAAATTATTATTATTTTGCCATATCTTTCACTGTCCAAAGTCTCCCCTCACCCACTCCTCCAATGTCTGTCCTTTAGATAGGAGGTTATGTGTAGATCCTTGTAATTGGCTCCCTCTCTCTACTCCACCTTCCCTCCACCCATCTGGTAACTCAACTCTCACCACTGGCCCCAAGGGGTTCATCTGTCCTGTATTCCCTGTATTTCCAGTTCCCATCTCTATCAGTGTATCTCCTCTAGTCCAGCTGGATTTGTAAGGTAAAATTGGGGGGAACCATGAGAGTTGGGGGGAGGAAGCCTTCAGGAACTAGAGGAAAGTTGTATGCTTTATCACTACCTTACTGCACCTTCCCTGGCTTGTCTACTCCCCGCAACTCCTCTGTAAACCAGGGAGTGTTCAATTGTCCTCAAATGGACCTTGGGTCCCCACTCTGCTCTCCCCCTCATGCAGAGTGATCTGATTCTTGCTCTTTAGTCCTTGATATTTGCTCCATTCGAACTCTCGTGATCACACAGGCTGGTGTGCTTCTTCCATGTGGGCTTTGCTGCTTCTGAGCTAGATGGCCATTTGTTTACCTTCAGGTCATTAAGATCCCAGATACTTTATCATTTGGTAGCTGGGCACCATCAGCTTCCTCTGCTCTGTCTGCCTCTGCAGTCTTTTGTTCTCAGCGATCATGTCAGGAGGTTGGGCACATAATGATATGATTTTTGTACTTAGATACTTGATACCTGATTCTTTTCATACCTCATGGTCACACAAGCTGGTGTGCTTTTTCTATGGTGTTCTTTGTTGCTCCAGGGCTATGTGACTGCTAGTCTACCCTCAAGCCTTTAGGACCTCAGACGTTATACCTTTTGATAGCCGGGCACCATAAGCTATCTTCAGCACTCTTGCTCATGCCGCCACATATCCTCAATGATCTCAGGAATGTGCGCACACAGTGATACATTTTGTGTCCTGTTTGATGCCTGAGACCTCATCCTTTTGACACCTCGCAGCCACACTGGCTGGTGTGCTTCTTCCGTGTGGGCTTGGATACTTCTCAGCTGGATGGCTCTTTGTTTATCTTCAGGATTTGAGACCCCAGACTATATACTTTGATAGCTGGATGTCATCAGTTTTCTTCACCACACCACATTTACTTATGCACCTAAGTGATTGTATTGGGTCTGTGAGCATCATGAAATACCAAATTAATAGAAAAAAAGTGTTTTGCAGTGAAGAAGTGCCTGGGTGGGGGCTCAAGGTCCTGTCCCAATATCATGCTCAGCCTTCATTAAATTTCAGTACTTCCTCTCTGTTACATTACCCTTATTTAAGCCCTACCAGGCTCCCCAGACTCTCCTTGCCACCATTTGTGGACCACTTGCTGTTCACTGCCCCCCATCCTTGAGCCTGTCCATGCCCCCATTCTTGTTCTCCCTCCCTGCATCCCCTAGGAACCATCAATCCAGTCATTCTCTTCTCCCAACTGTTCATCTAGGAGTGCCCCATTCAAGAATTCAGTAAATTTTGGGGGCTCAGACTGCATTGCTTCTTCTACATGTGACCCCAAAATGCCCTCTGTCACTTTCTGCTTCCATAGGAAGGCAGTACAACAAGTGCTGTTATTGTTTGTCCCGTCCCCCTTGTGACACATTAGGTCCCCAGAGGGGCATACCCCTCTGAGGATCGTGGCCAGGTATCAAACCAGTGTCGGGACTGGGCCTGCTCTCTTTCTCTTCCTATGTGTCCACCCCTCTCCATGTGGGTGTGGCATGCTGGCCCCTACCACCAACCTATTCTCTGCAACACCCACTTCCACAGAGGGAGTGAGTCTGCCTCGGGTTGTGGCCAGCCCTGTAGCTCTCTCTTTCATTCCTCCATGTGTCCATGCTGTCCTCATGATTGCGTGCTTCATGGTAGGATCTGCAAGCCCATTTTAGCTTCTGTGGAGATAAGACCCATACTCTCCCCCCTGAGTAGGTTTGTCCCCTGCTTCCTCCATTATTCTTTCACTTTCAACCCCCCTTTTTCTCCCTGCACCCTCTGGCCTTTCCTCTTACTGTGCTGTACCCTACATGTACCTCCCTGTATTTGGTCCCACTCCCTCCCCTTTCCCTAAATCTCTATCTAACTGTTATGTTATAGGAGGCTTCTCTTATATACTTACAGTGCTGGTTACACTTACTTCACGGGACTCAAGCTGTACTTCTCCTTTTGTGATTGACTCACTTCGCTTAGCATAATTTCCTCCAGCTCTCCCCATGAGAAGAAATGTTTCATGTGCTCATCAGTTCTTTTGATTGAAGCATAGTACGCCATTGTGTGTATGTGCCAGAGTTCAGTGATTCACTCATCTACCAATGACAATTTAGAGTGTTTCCAACTCTTTGTGATAGGGAATTGGCTGCAATAAATATCAATGTACATACCACGGGCCGTGGTTTGTTTCTTGCCTCTTCTGGGTATACACCCAGTACAGCAGCTGTACATATCTACTGACAGGACTTCCAGGAGTGTAGAAGTGCTCCTATATTTGTTGCTCTCTGATTTTCTGATTTGGACTAACTTCAAAGGTGTTAGATAACATCACATAGTTATATTGATCTGCATTTCTCTGGTGGCTAATGATTGGGAGCATTTTCTCATATGTATATTGACCATATGTGTCTCCTCCTTAGTGGAACTTCTTCTTAGTTCTTTTTCCCATTTCTTCAAAGGTTTACTGATTTCCTCTTTTTTCAGGCAAGGAAGGTATTGTAGATTTTCATAATAAGCCCTTTGCCTGTTGTATCATAGCTAACAAACTCCTCCCTGTCTGTGGGTGGTCTAGTTACACTCTTGGTAAAGTCTTTTGAGGCACACAGGTTTTTTTATCCTTAGTAAGTCCCATTTGTCAATGGGTCAAGGCTCTTAGATTTCTCTCATTTCTTTTGCCAATGGTCTTGATGGTTTGGGGTTTTACTTCTAGTTCCATGATCCACCTTGAGTTTTTTCTTGTACAGGGAGTGAGGTGGAGATCCTGCTTCATTTTTCTCCATGTGGGTTTCCATTGTTTCCAGAACCATTTGTTAAATAGGGCATCACCCTCCCATTGATCCTTTTGGAGCCCTTGACAAAAATCAGTTGCCTGTATGCTGTGTTTTATATTCTTTCCCATTGGTCTGTGTATCTGTCATTATGCCAGTTCCATGCTGTTTTGACCACTGTGACTTTGCAGTAGGTATGAAAGTCAGGTAAAGTAAGCCCTCCTACTGTGTCCTTCTCCTTGAGGAGATCTCTCCTAATTCTGGGCTTTTTCCCTCTCCATATGAAGTTGGTGACCAGTTTTTCCAGTTCTCTGAAGAAGGTTGTTAATATTTGGATTGGGATAGCATTAAACTTATAAAGTGCCCTGGGTGGTATAGACATCTTTACTATATTGGGTCTCCCTATCCATGAGCATGGGCTATTCCTCCATTTGTGGAGGTTTCTTTAGGTTTCCTGTAGTAGGGTTTTGTACTTTTCCTTGTATAGGTTTTTGTTTTTTTGGTTAGTTATATCCCTAGATATTTCAATTTATTTTTGGCTATTGTGAATGTTATTGCCTTCCTGATTTCTTTGATGGTCTTGTCAGATGTATACAGCAAACCAATCGAGTTCTGTTTGTTAATCTTATATCCTGCCACTCTTTCATATTCCTCTATCACTGTTAGTACTCCAGTTGTGGAGTTTTGAGGATTTTCAAAGTACGGAATTATGTCATCAGCAAATAACAAAAACTTCACTTTCTCCTCTCCCAGTTGGATTCCTTTGATGTCTTTCTGTTGTTTTATGTTATTAGCTAGGACCTCTAATACTATAAATAGCAGTGGGGATATGGGGTATCATTGTCTAGTTCCTTTTTTTCAGTGGGATTGATTTAGGCTTTTCTCCATTGACTATGATGTTAGCTGTTGGTCTTTCATTCCATTCCTATTCTCCAGAGCATCTTAATTAGGAAAGGGTGCTGGATGTTGTCAAATGCTTTCACTGCATCTATAGATATTATCATGTGGTTCATAAGTTTTATCTTATCAATGTGGTTCCAACAATGACCTGATTTTTATTAGTTCTTTCCTTTTGCTTTTGGAGGGATATTCTGTTGACTCTGTTCTAATTGTTGGCATTGTAATGAGAGCACAAAACCATCATAAAAGCCATAATATGTCTCTCTTCCTTTTCCATATATGCACCTATTACAATCAAGCTACCTCTGATGACTGCTTTTGCTGTATACCAAAGGTTTAGATATGAGGTGTTTTCATTCTCATTAGCTTCTGGAAACTTTTTGATCTCCCCCCTGATCTGTGTCAGTACCCACTCATGCTGCAGAAGCTCATTATTCATCTCCAATTGTTTGCCCTTGTTTTCTTGGTTGTCCTTTCATTGAGCTCCAACTCTATGGCATAGTGATCAGAGAACAACGTCTGTATAATCTCTATATGTTTGATTTTACTTAGGCTCGACTTGTGTCTCAGCATGCGGTCTATTTTAGAAAATATACAATGTGGATTTGAGAAGAATGTGTATTTTTTTGCATTTGGATTGGAAACTAAAAATGTCTATCAAATGCAATTGTCTAATTGTATTGTTTAGTTCTATAGGCTCTTTGCTGAGCTTATATCCTAATGATTTAATCTTTCTCTGAGAGTTGTGTGTTAAAATCCCCTACAATAATTATTGAATCTGTCATATCTTTTTTTCATGTTTTGAGTAGGCTGTTTGATGAATCTCAAGGGTCTCTCATTTGGTGCATATATGTTTATTATTATACTCACAGGTTCCTGGTTAAGTGAGCCTTTGAGCATTATAAAGTGCCCCTCCTTATCTCTTTGTATGGTTTGAACCTTGAGATCAATTTTATTTGAGGTTAGGATTGCAACTTCTGCTTTTTTTGAGTCACCATTGCCTGGTATATCCTCCACCAGCCTTTTATTCTTAGTTTATTCTTTTCTGCAATCTTACAATGTGTTTCCTGCAAGCAGAAGACTATAGATTATGTTTTCTGAGCCAGTCTGAAAGGTGTTTTATTTTAATGAAGGAATTGAGGCTGTTTACTTTTAGAGTTATTATCCCAACCTGTGCTTTCATTGCTGACATCTCCTGCTTTTTGATTTGGGTGATTTTCTACTACCTTTCTTATTCCTGTGCTGTGTTTTTGTTGGGAACCTCTTTATTGACATGTTTTACTCCTGTGGCCATATTTCCTAAGTTATTGGTATCGGTTTGCTACCTTACGGAAGGAGTTGGGTTGTATGATGTTCTCCAGCTTATGCTTGATGGATATTGGTCTTCTGGCCATAGTAAGTCAGCAAGGATCTTTCTCAGCGTTGAATGTCTCACAGCATATTCTTCAAGTTTTTCCTTGTCCTGGAAAACTCTTATCTCCCCTTCTATTTTGATAGATAATTTTGAAGAGTAGAGAATTGTAGGGGAGGTGCTATTTTCTTTCAACTTCTGGAAGTTATTAGTTTACTCTCCTCTCCATTCCTTGGTTTCTGTTGATAGTTCTACACGTATTCCAACCTCAGATCCCTTGTATTTGATCATCTTCATTTCTCTTGCTGCCCTTAGAATTTCTCTTTTTCTTTGAAGTTGGATAATTTAACTATTATATGCCTTGGTGAGTTCTTCTTGGGGTTTAGTCTACTTGGAGTCCTCTCTGCTTCCTGTATGAGTGACTGATATTCATTAGGGTGGGGAAGTTTTCTTCCAGAAATTCTCTTGTTAATTTAGCTATTGACTTCTTCACTGTATCTTATTCAGATAAGCTAATAATTTGGATGTTGTTCCTTTCCATAGCAATGGTCATTGATCTCAGGTTTTCTACTGCCTCTTTTATAATTTTGTTTGATTGCCTTTTCCATTTGCTGAGGTCTGCTTGATCATCTTCATGATCAGTGATACGGCTCTCAGCTTTCTCTATTCTAGCTGTGAGATTGATAATCTTGTGTGAAACTTTGGCTACTTCTGCTAATTCCTGTCTTTCCCTTTGATGCATGGACTTCATGCTGTCTATCGTAAACTACATGCCCTCTACCATGGCCTTCATCTCCTCTATCACTGAATCTTTACTCAATATAACTTCCCTCATCTTACTACTACTACAAATGGCCTTCTGAAAATTTCTTTTCATGGCAGGTCCACATCACATTCGTCTTTTAGTGTCATTGGTTCTGTTGATGTGATTTGTCTTTCTTGTTTATCTATTGGGAGTGATGTGATATGGTGCTGTTTACAAGATGATTCTGAAGAGGCGGGCGCCAAATTCCTAGGACACCAAAGGGCCTTGCCCACTCTCACAGTGTGATTGGCAATGGTGTTTACAAGGGCGACCTTGGGCCTACTATGGAGGTAGGTGCAACTGCTGTGTACGTAAGTGCTGAGGTGATTCAAAAATTAGTAGAAGTAAGAGGTGGTGGGCACCATTGGTGACAGCTATGGGGAACTCAATTTAGCTGCTGGATAATTCCATTAGAGTGGTAGAGACCTTTGGGCGGGTGTCAGTGTTAGTTGGACTTAGAGTGGTGTGACCTCCCTGGGTTAGGGGAGCTACCAGTACTGAGTGGCTGGTCCCTTGTATTTCCAGACCCAGGCTAGGTTCCTGGGAAGGATAGCCTCTGGGCCTGGAATGCATTCTCCACTGATCCACTCGCTGTGTGGATCTGCAAAGACTCAGTTCACGACTCCGGGTGAGGTATCTCGAGACAGGCCTCTTAAGGTCCTGGCTTACCTGAACGTTTGGGACCGTGTCTCTGCTTTTCACAGAATTTGGTGTTTCACCTTACAGGGCCTGTTAGGCCCCGTCCGTCACTCAAACTCCCTCCACTGGACAGAAGAGGACCAGAGTGTGGACGTAGTGATTGCAGGTGGCAAGTTTTAAGAGTCCTATATGTAGTGGTTGCTTTCCCCTGTCTCTGGATGAGTTATTACTGCTGTGCCTGAAAGGCCCCAGTCTGTGCCTCAGACTCCTGACACTAAAGCGTGATTGACCGGTGGTGTACCTGTAAGGCCCAGGTGTAGTGGTTGCAAAAGGAGTGCTTGAGAATTCCAATTCCAAATATGTGCTAGTGCCTGTGAGGGGCAAGATCGAGCAGTAGGCCCTATCGCCTCTCAGACTCCCCCTACTATGGCAGGGCTGTGTGACTTGCTTAAGCAGCTAGACAAGGCAGCTCACGGCTCTTGCAGATCCCAGCAAGGACCCCTTTCCTGAGAAAACCAGGCCAGCTCTCTCCATGGCCCTGATTGCCACTAGACAAAGCAGCGTATGTTCTGCGACCTAACCACTTCCCCTTTCCTCGGAAAACTCGGCTGCTTTGCTGCAGGCACAGATCACTGCTTGGCAAAGTGGCTTGCAGTTTTCGGGCATCCTGGCCAAGTTGCCCCGCCCATCGGTCCGTGCTGCAGCCAATCGTTGCCACACAAAAGTGGTGGCGCCCGACTACACGTTCTAGCACAGTTCGCTCTCCCGCAACAAAATAACTATATTGTGCAGAGGCCCTTATCGCCTCAGAGACTCCCACAGCTATGGTAGGGTGGCGTGTTAGCTCCAGGCAAGTTCATGAGTTAGGCGAGTTTGGTTTCCCTGAGGCTTAGGTATGGCGCGGGTTGCAGGCCAGATGGTGGGTCGGAAGTGCTGAGTTGCTCCCTCTGAATGGGACCCCAATAATGGCGGGAACCGGACTCTGCCAACCAGGTAAGCATAGTCCATTCAGTGCTGGATGCGACCTCGGCACCATACTGGGTGGAGCAGCACAGGCAATCAAAACTGCTGCGGGGTTCTGCCCTGGGACCCTGGGTGGTTGCAGGGAAGGAGCAGAGCTTGCAGACCGAGTTGTTGCTAGCCTCCTGCACAGAGGGAACCTGGGAGATGGGTGCAGCTCCCTATGTGGGAGTTGTGAGTGGATCGCAGCTACGAGGTGGCCAGACACAGCGTTGGAGGGCTCTACACAATGGCCATCCTGTTCCTGGAGCAGCAGTCAGGCCAGGCAGTGGATGGGGAGGCACTCTGGTGGTGATGGAACAAAGGGTACGAAGCCAGCGGGAAATCCCCGATATAAGGACCTTGAGACAAAGCAAATGTGGGCCAGGTTCCCTTCCTAGATAGGGAGGCCCACTTGTAGGGAACTTTGCACTCACCAGTACACTTCCACTTGATCTCTCAGACTCCAGGCTCACCAGAGCACCTTGTATGGGCTGTTTACCTTGGCGCCATCTTGACCCCTCCACGAATTATAAAATTTCAAATGCACCATGATGCTCTATGAAATATCAAACCTATGTAAAATCATATCATAGCCCATAAGTAATTAAATAATATCATGTCTTTATTAATAATGTCATTTGTGTCATTGCAATCACATAGAATTGCTGACCTATATAGAACGTGTGGAAAATTACAATACTTGATCAATTTTATATTTGCTGCCATTAAGCCATACCCTTTCAATAACTTAGTCTTTTTCCCCACCAGTACATCAGACTAATCCAATATGATTTATTGAATTCTTTAAATTTTGCCAGGAGAAATAGTGGTATGTATGGCCAATCCAGTATAATACAGTAACAGTAACCATTTTTATTTAACACAATACACAGAAAACCTGGAGACATACATTCGCAATTTCTCAGTATCAGGAATTCAAACAAGAAATGGAAGGTACAGATTTGCTCCTCCATCCCCAGGACTCCCCTGAAACATTTAAACATTAAACACTGCAAAATGTCTCAAAACTCAGTTCTCATTCTTGCTTGGCAGTAAATTCTGTCAAGGACTAATTCAAACTGTAACTTGGAACATCTCTATGAGACCATTGCAAGTCCTGCAGCTTTCTCTACAACACAGTGGGTGGATTCCAAAATTATCTAGAAAACATAGGGGACCATAAGTTTATATAAATTCTAATTCTGTCAACGAGTCAATGGTGACCCATAAGGTCCCCTGTGAGTTTCCCAAACTGTTAACTGCTTATGGGATTGGAAAGCCTAGTCTTTCTCCCTCAGAGATACTGGTGGTTTTGAACTGCTGACCAGATGATCACATAACCACCACTACATAGCCTTGATGGTCATTGGTGAGGAACCATGTAGAGATGGAATGTGTGCTTACAAACTTCAAAGGACAGACTTTATGAATATCAGACCCTGTACAAATGTTTGCCAGCAATGCAAAAGGAAGCACCCTGGCCTTCAATGAGCAAGCAAAGGACGTAATGCAGCAGCTTCCTTGTTACACTCCACTGCCTCGTACATTTTAAAAGAACCATTCAGGCTCAAGAAGACAGAGGAAGACTGCACGTTTTGATGGAAGCCCAGTAATGTTAGAGTGTAAAAATGTCCCAGTTGATGGAATCTAACTTGTTCAGGCCATATTTAGACAATGCAATGGGCACAGAACCAGAATCTAAAAACTCTGGAACGGTTGTTCTCCCCTCTTGCATAAGATTATAAAATCTACAATCTACTCGTCAGTCATCCCAAAGTCATCTTCTGGGACTACTCCAAGATGTTATGATTTCAAAGAAAAACTGAGCAATATCAAATAGTGCACTTTAAATTATGAGTCTAAACTGAGTTCAAAGCGGAATAGGATTAATGACTAATTTTCTCTACTGTCCAATATATGTGGATTTGGAAAGCAGTATAAACTACAGAGAGGCTTTGGAGACTATATTTTCCCAACACTTTAATTTGAAGTTAAAATTTGAGATCTTATACTACTAGATGAGAAACAAACCTTGGTAATACAGGAAGCAACTTATTTATATTTAATATAGCAAATTGTGTGATAAAAATGAATACTCATAATGTTGGCGTTTGTTAATGTTAACTTGGGCTGACACTGTGGAGCTAGGATCATCGTGTATTTGACAAGCTGTGATAGTTATGAGGCTCTAAGATTCCTATTGTTAAATGCTGTTGAGTCAGTTCCCCCTCACACAGACCTTCCTTATGAACAAATAGTACAAACCCTGCTGGATTTGTGCCATCCTCATTAAGCTCATCATTTCAGCCCGTGTGGCAATCCATCCTTGTGGAGGTGTTCATTTTTTTTAATGACCCTCTATTTTACCAAATATATTGTTCTGTTCCTTTTGGAAACTCTTAAGCAAGTACTTTATGTTTGTTCTTAAGGAAATCATAGTCCTATGGCCTAGAGAAAAAGATGAATGGGATCAAGGGAAGCTGTACCTCCTGTTATTATGTTTGTGTTGCATTGCGTGAGGAAAGGAGGCAAGTTTGGGGCCTAGGGAGATAAAATACCCCCCTTGTCAAGTTCAGAGATAACTGAATATTTTTTCCTTATACTTTTGAACAAGGACCCAGGAACTATGCATGGTTCTCTCTTCTATTGTTCAATTCTTTATTTTTTATATTATTGTTCTTTAACAGAGTCTGTATTAATTTTGCCTTTCAACTTGAATATTGAATTCTTTATTTTCAATATATTTTTACTTCTCAGAGGCATCTACTTTATAATTGTCCTTTTATTATGCTTTTTTCTCTATAGGGGCATTATTTTCCCTAGGATATTTGTTACGGTTGATTTGAATTATTTTTCTTCCTCATTTTTGAAGATTTTATTTTTATTTAATTATTTTCCTTTACTATCTCGATTTTATCCAACTTTCTTTCCTGTTTAATTGCTCTTTGACTACCTTTCATCACAGGGAGTTTCTTTAATTGCCTGGTGATTTTTCTTTTTGTCTGTGTGGTTTTACTTAAGGGTTCAGCATTGAATTCCATGGGTGAGGACCCCTGGTGGCATTCTATGGTAAGCACTATAATCAACTGGTTAGTGGTTTAAATCCACCTGGCACTCGATAGGATAAAGTTGAGACTATTTGCTTCTATAAAGATTTCCAGACTCAGAAACTCTATTTATGGTCTCTAGGATTCATAATCAACTAGATGGCAGCTAGTTGGATTTTAAATTTTTAGTGCTGGTGGATGGAGCTTATAGACATGAAGGTTTCATTGGAGAAGGAGAATAGGATGAACAGCTAAGAGGAACTTCCCCTGTAATAACCTTAAGTTCTGTTTACTGTGGTCGATCAACTTTCCAGAGAAGGATCCTTCAGAATCATTACTGGAGAGTTTACAAGCTAATTAGAAAAGGAATAGGAATAATTCACACTCCTCTATAAGCACTTTTGCCTATTTTAATGTTATTTTATTTGTTATTCTCCCATATGCTTTTCTGCATCTTATCTAGAACTTCTTTCTTTTGTTTTGTTTTATTTTCCTAGAATATATACCCCTCATCTTCTATGGCTCAAGGCAGAGCAATAATCTGTTTGTTTGGGGTGAGTACTTGAAGGGCTTATTGCCCCTGTTACTGCTAACAGGGGCTTTCAAGGAATTTCCTTGTAATGAGCTGCCTTCACACTCTCACACTGCTTGTTGGATCAACTTTCTGAATCTTTTCTGGGTGCTGTGGAGTACATTGCCTTCTTCCCATTAAAACCATGCTAGGAACTGCAGAAGAAGCTTATTTCTCTCCTTGTCACCGACCTTCTATAATCATATGCAGAGCAAAAATGGCAGCCTCTTAGCTCCTCTGGATACACAATTAATATGTCTGTTGCTTTTGTGGGTTTTGTTGTGTTAAGAGGGGGGGATGAGAAGCTGATACCAAGGGCTCACGTAGAAAGAAAATAATTATGAAAATGAAGATTGAAACATGTACATACATGCTTGACACAATGGATCTATGTATGCATTGTGATAAGAGCTATAAAATAATTTAAGAAAAAAAGGGGGAGATATAAAATTACTGTGTTCTTATGAAATTGTGGGTCTGTTTTATCAAGTATATGCTTCTTATTATAAAACTTAGATCATTTGGACATTTGAATCTTGTTCCCTGCCTTACTTTACTCCTAGAACACATTTTTTTTTCTCTTTCAATATTCTATTACTTACCTTTTGGAGAAAATTTACACAGTGAAGAAAATTCTAATTTACATTTTTTGTACAAATTATTCCAGCACACTGGTTCAAATGGACACAATGTGCCAACATTCTCATTCTTTCCATTCTGTTTGATGGTCTAGCTTTCTTTCCTCTCCTTTCCTTCTTATCTTTCTTTGCTTTGGGAAAAATGATGACCATATGGTCTCACATAGGTAATTGTTTCTGGGACATATTAAACATGAATGATCATGTCTATTTTGTATACAATCCTGTCTTTGATGGTGACTTTCAAGAGTGACTTCCGTTCTAGGTTAAAAGCAAATCTTTTTAGTTTGGAAGTTTTCTCCAGTCTCTTCTCAGTGCAAAAACTCTGAACATTTTATACATTTGAAATTGTTTCCTACATTGTCAACCAATTGTAATTAAGACCTTCTATTTTGTTCCTGATCTGAATCATTAATAGTAGCAGCTGGATAGCCACTTGTTCTGGTCTTAGGTCAGAAGAAGCTGTGGTTCTTGTTGGCTGTGAATTAGCCATGAACCACTAGTCTTCATCTTTCTCCTTCACTCAAAGCCAGTCCTGCAAAGGCCTCATGGTCATTGAGTCAATACCAACTCAGAACAATCCTAGAGCGCATATAACACTGACCCTGTGGGATTTTTAGACCATAGCTTTTCAGGGAGCTCGAGAGCCTAGTTTCGCTCTGTCTGAGTAGCTCGTAGCTTCAAACTGGTGACTTTGGAGTTAGGGACACAACTGCTACTCCTACTAAGCATGCCTTTTGACAGGTAGAGGCAAATAATCGTAACTTAAGTGGCCCCTTGCATGTTCCTAACACCATAAATACTGTTGAATCATTAGTGGGCAGAACATTAACTTTATGAATTATATTAATTAGATAAGGTATCCAAAAAAACCCTCTTGTCTGAATCTCCTCAATCCTGTAAATAATCCCAGTGAGTTATTTGGATATGCCTTAAAAGTGTCCATAACAATACCAAAAGTGTTTTATCCGTGGATTTATATACAACATACACAAACATGTATTGACATATTTCTATTTACACCCATACCTACATATGATACACTCACATATGTCTGCCTATAAATATACTCTTCTACCTATGAAATTGCATACATAATTTTGGATGTTACTACTTTTGTTGCAAAATTGGTTATACTAAAATATATACAGAAATTGTTCTTTTTTTCATTATGAACATTCCCCTGCTGTCATTTGCTTCAGTCAAGTGGTATGGATTTCATCTTTATTTGTTGTTATGTTTCCCATCACCAAATCTACCATGTGTCTGAAAGTGATATCCCCTCTTCCATCCTTCCATTCTGGTATCCACAAAAGAACATTTCTCTTTATGTGTATATCTATTCCTTTTGGACTGGAGCCCTGGTGACAGAGTGTCTGCACATCGTGTTGCCATCGAAAAGGCGCACTCTATAAAACCACCGGTAGCTCCTTGGGAGAAAGACAGGCATTCTACTTCCAAAGGGAGCTGCAGTCTCGAAATCCACAGAAGCAGTTCCACCTGCCCTGTCGGGTCTCCATGTGTCAGAATTGACTTGAAGGCAGTGAGTTTCTTTGATTTTCCTACTGTATGGATTGAACCTAATATAAAAGTAAAGAAAAATTCTCACAACTAGACAGATAGCACTACGATAAATGGAGAAAAGATTAAAATCATCAAGAATGTTATTTGCCTAAGTTTAAAATTGTTTTATCTTGATAACATTCAAAGTTCTCTCTCCTTCTCTCTCTATGTATTCAAATATAAATGTTTAAGATGTCATATATATAAAGCACTTTATTGGGGGCTCTTATATGTCCTATAACAATCCATCTATCATGTTTTGAAAACATTTTGTTTGTAGGTGAGCCCTTGGTATCAGCTCCTTTTTCCCTCTCTCCACCCCTGTCAACCTTGTGAACCCTTGGTAAATTATAAATTGTTATTTTCATATATTACACTGTATGCTGTCTCCATTGATGTTTTATAACTTCTGATTTATTTCACCTTTTTTTTGGTTTTGAAGCTTTCATTGTTTACAGATTGAAAATTCTGGATTCTTGTTTCCAGTTATGCCACTTTAATTTTTTTTTTTACTTTGCTAAGAGATAGGTAATATTTAATAGGCATTTTAAAGGAAGGATTTTCACTTTAAAGTTGCTTAAAACTGAGTAGTAAGCTCATCACATGCACAAAAGCAAAACAAAACAAATATATTGCCAGTACTTGCTGAGAGTGGATGACATACAAATAAAGGTGATCTCTCAACATATGAGAGACTCCTGAAGTTCAAATTGCTCCGCAGCCTTGCCCACACTGTTATTATTTGTATTTTTTATCCATTTGGGAGGTATTTAGTAGTAGACACTGTGTTAGCACTTTATCTTCAAATATTAAGTAGGGATATCTAGGTTAAACATTCATGAATTTATTGAATTTACTTCAAAGTAGTCCTGGCGAGGCACACAAGATTTCACAACTTTCATTGAGAACCAGAGAATCAAAGATAATCCATACAGTGCTCACGTACTCAATGGAACACAAATTTTCAGACTTCGACGTTTTCCTTTTTATGAGAACTCTTGAGAAAAAAAGCTTTCAATCTCAGCACAGATCCTTGGTGGCTAGGGTTTAAGGTGTGTGATGACAAGCAAGCAGAATCTTCTTTTTTCTTTCTTAAATATAGATTTTATTGGGGGCTTTTATAACTTTTTTTTTGCATCACTGCCCTCTAGTGGTCGTGGGAGCTACCCAGCTCTGCGCCTGAGAGTTGCTGCTGGATTTGAACCACCAAGCCCTTGGGCCACAGTCCCACACTCAACCACTTATGCCACCAGGGCTCAGCCCTCTTATAACATTCAATACATCATTTGTACTAAGCATATTTGTACACATGTTGCCATATTTATTTCCAAGTATTTTCTACTTGAGCCCTTGGTATAAACTCTTCCCCCTTTCCTCTAGTTCTTATTTTAAAAATTCCAGCTCCCCATGTTTCACCCCCTTCTCCCCCATGAACCCACAATAATTTACAAATTATTACCTTTTCATTTCATACACTGTCTAATGTGTCCTTTCACCCGCTCTCCCCCGCTGTCTGCACACCATAGAGGAGATCATATGTAGAGATCCTGGAAATTAGTCCCCTCTTTCTACCCCACCATCCCTCCACCTTCCCACTCCCCCCACCCTCCCCAGTCTTGAGGGACCATCTATGTTAAATTTCCCATGTTTCCAACTTCAGAGTACATATCCTGGCCTAGCTGGATCTGTCTGGTAGAATTGGGATCATGATAGTGGGTGGGAGGAAGCATTTGATAACCAGAGGAAAGTTGCACACTTTGTTGTTACTACCCTGTACCTTGACAGGGTCATCTCCTCACTCCAACCCCTCTGTAAGGGAATGTTCCTTCACTTATTGATGGGCTTTGGGTCCCCAATCAGCACTCCCCTCATTTATAATGATATAATTTTTAGTTCTTTGATGCTTGATACTGGATCCCTTTGATACCTCATGGTTGCACAGGCTGGTGTACTTCCCCCATGTGGGCTTGCTTCTGAGCTGGATGGACACTTGTTTAATTTTAAGCCTTTAAGAACCCAGACACCACTACATCTTTTGATAGCCAGGCACCAACCATTTTAATTTTTATTTAATTTTTAATCTGGGTTGGCACCTTGGTAAGATTGTTCTGTTTGTTAATCTTAGGATTTTGTCTGATGTCATTGGTTGTCTGTACAAAAGATACCTTTTAATGTTTCTCTTAAGATTGGTCTAATAAAATTTTTTAATATTGGTTTTATAAATTTTCTTGTTTTCCTGTTTATCTGGAAATGTTCTTGCCAATCATATTTGAAAGAAAGCTACAGATTATAAGATTCATGGAAATTCTTTTCCTTTGACTTTCATATGTGTCATCCAAAATGCCATCTGTCTGTATGTTTTCTACTAAGAAATCGGAGCTGAGTCTTAATGGTGTCTTTTTTATAGTTGGTAATAATTTTTTCATAAAGTCATGAGAAATATTTCTTTGTCTCTTTTTTTGGATTGATTATGATACATGTGCTGGTAACTTTATTTGGGACTATACTCCGTATAAGGTTCACTGAAATTCTTGGATGGAAACTTTCTCAACATTCAAGATATTAGGAACATTTCCTTTCACTAAATCATCAAATATTCTCTTTGAAAAAATTTGTTCTTTTCCTCTTTTGCAATGACACTTGCTCATCAATTTCTTCATTTGTATTATTGCTGTGAGGTGCTGCTCAGTCAATTCTGAGTGCTTGGCCTATGCTGTCCTCACAATTGGTCCTATACATGAGTCCACTGTTTCAGCCAGTGTGTCAATCTATCTCCGTGGAAACCTTCTTCTTTTTCACCATCTCTCTACTAGGCATGAGATCATTCTCTGGCGACTGGCCTTTGACAACATGTAATCTTGATTCACGTCATTCTTAAGGCTACCTTCATTTTTCTTCATCCCTACGACTGATTGCTTTTCAAACACATTTATGCCAAGGTATTTATTTATACACTATTCTGTTAATTCATTCTTCCATCGACTTACTTGTATTTCTGTGTTCTTCCATTGCATTACCTTTTTTGATTTTGTTATTGTTTTGTTATTGTTAAAATGCTTGAATTTTAGTTGTCCATATTAAAGATTAAAGTCAATATTTTGGAATCCCAGTTGCTATTCTTGTGTGGTTTCTCTTTGTTCTTATGTTGTTTCCCCAAATTCCTCTAGGGTTTTGCATTTTTTCCTTTTTGACAATTCTGTATATGGTCTTGAATTCTTTATCAAGTAACTCAAATCCCTCCACCTCCTCCACCTTTTTTTTCCTCCTTCTCCTTCTTCAATTCTTCACATATGAAAGCCATACTACCCTGTTTCTTTGTATGATTACCCTGCTCTCTCTAAGGCATTAAGGTGAATGGAAGTGGGAGATAAGCTTATCTCCCTGACAAGTGTTGCATAGCCCCAGTCCATCCCTAGAGGGACCATGAATTCTTTCCAAATTGGTAGTGTAGTAGTTAATGTGTCTTTTTTTTTTGTAGGCATCACTGCCTCTGGTGGTCATGGGCACTACCCAGTGCCACTCCTGAGAGCCGCCGCTAGATTTGAACCGCCAAGCCCGCGGCCTGCAGTTCTGCACTCAACCACTTATGCCACCGGGCCTCAGCCCAGTTAATGTTTGTCTTATAGGAGTCAAGGTAGGACATCTCTGTAGCCACTATAAGGGGTTAACACTAAAAAAGATGAGATAAGCCCTCTGTTGGTATATCAATTAAAATCTCAATCAATAGTGAGAAATCAATGGTTTTCAGTATTTATGCTGACATGTTAGAACTTCCTGGATGTTGAACATTACAACTGGTTAGATATTGGTGAAGGCACTAGAAACTCCTGCTCATTTTCAGGAAGAAGCAAAAATGGAGAGTGTGAGAATATGACAGTAATTGCTTATGGGATGTTATCCCTGGCAGGCCTGTTACTGGTTATTGGTACAGGGCATTATCTTCCTAGTAGCTGAGTTATGAGAACAGTAAGTACATTTTCCAGTTGCCAGGTAGTTAGGGTGAGGGTATATGAGTCACTGATCTCCAGATGGGCAGCACAGGAACTCACCCTGGCAAGTGCTCTAACAATAGAACAAGAAGAAACTTGTGGCACCCACCATCAAGTGGGCAGCATAAGAGTGCTTGCCATTTGAAATAAGCAATGAGGTAGGAGGTAAAATATGAGTGTGACTCCAGTTGCCCTTTGTCAAACCAATAGCACACCGTGGATAACCAGTAGGGAATGATGTGTGTAGTACCAGTCACAAATCTAGTGGTGTGGGAGCACGTGCCATTGACTGTTGGCCAATTGTAGGCAGAATGTGCACTCTCAACTGCTGAAAGGCCTCTCACTGACTACCAGTGGGGAAGGGTAGTGAGGGTTGTCACAGGCACAGTCTAAGTGACAGCACCACTAACCAGCTGCTCATTGGTTAAGGAATTCTTGCCATAGGCTGCCTCACCAAGAAAGTGCCCCACTCACGTAGATACCAGGAAGTCTACTTGTCAAATTAGTAGGTGTGGGGAGGATATTTCTAATCATTAAGAGAATAGGATGGGCATGGGGGAAAGAGCATTATGCTCCCTGGCTGTTGTGACACCCCCTGTTAAATGGAGTCAATGACCCATACCAAAGCAAGTGACTGATTTGGCTTACCACCACCACTTTATGAGCCTTACTCTTTCTGAGCACGTTCAAACCAAATAATGGGGCACAACTGCAGGCAAATAGGTCTCTCTTCCTTTTTTGCCTCCGTCCCTGCTTGACTCACTTGAATCGCGGAGCTCTCACCTGCTTTCCTGCTCCTTGCTTGGTATCTGCTCATTTTGCTTCACCGCAGATTTCACCACACTGCATGTCTGTCTCCTACTGGAGATTCTGAGAAATTGACTGAACATATTCCACACCTGAGAACATTGCTTGCTTTGTCTCAAGATGGTTACACTGGACCAAGCCAGTTGGCAAAGAGCATATGTTTGTTTGTTTCCTTGTTTACTGCTTTTGTTTCGTCTCTCTTTCCATTCAGTGTTCAGTCACATACTGCACACTGCCATTGGCTTCAGAGGGTTCTAAGACTGTTATCAGTATTTGTTTCATTTGGTTTCTCATAGCTTCCCTGTTGGGAGAGATCATGATTTCATGAAATCACTGTCTTTCCTTATGTTTCTACTATTTGCATAGTAGAGAATATAAATAAAAATTTTAATGTATAAACTAAAACCCTGTCACCTGGAGATAATTGCTATTAAAGGATATATTCTTATTGGATATATTAGTTATCCTTCTACCTCAATGCAAAAGCTAATGGCTAAATTACCCAAGGCTTCAAAAATTTATCTCACCAAATACAGAGTTTACACTAAATTATTATAAAGGACTAATGTACTTCCCAGAGCCAGATGAAGGTTTAGAGGAATATAGCTTCTTCTTCTTCTTATCATTATTAGTGATACTAATGATATCACTTTACTTATTTATTGCTCTTCTTTTTTCTGGAAGGCATTTACAAGCATTAAAAAACACTGCATAAAGACATACCTTAGGAATTTATAATCAATTTAAATTTAAAGCTTGTTTAAAGGCAGCCAATTCAGGGGCAGGCCATTAATCTGAGTAACACTTCAACCTACCTAGTAAATACTGTCTGTTTTGAGCATTCAGCTTTTGTGAGAATGATCCACGTGAAATCTACACAAGAGAAACTCGAATGGTTTGATGGAAACTAGAGGAATCGGTGAATGTATGCTCGTGTAGAAACAATTAAGAGAAAAAGTTGAGCATGGCTGCAAAGCTTGATGAGAGAAATGTCACTGACTGATGGGGAAGGAATTGTTGGAACAGTGAGTCATCTGCTATGTGTATTCTCAACATGACAAAAAGTAATAAGTTCTTAAAAATTACTTTCACAACTGTACTGAAAGTGCTTGTCTTTTACTCATGTTAAAATGTCAACTGGTTTCATACATCTGCAATAAAAAAGGAATTACAAACCACTGTAGCAGTTTCCTGTGCAAATGATTACATAGGTAGGCAAAGTCAAGAGCAATGAAGCAAATAAGAGTTAGTCACTGATTGCTTCTTTAAGAAGAAAGAACTTACCTGCGGTTGCATTTTATGTTGTTCTAAAAAAGTAACACATGTACTGGGCTTTCAGGAGCAACCTAATTAATCAATGATGGTCCACTGAAAGCCCCCCTCACAACAGAGGCTGTCTTTTTCATTTTTCTCTCTCTCATGGTGCCCAGTTTCTCATGTATTTTACTCTTAAGAAAATAGTAAATGCATAAAACTTTCTCCTGAGCATTTAATGGACCATTTCGTTACTCTTCGGTGGGTTGCTTTGTTTTTTAATTACTTTAAATTAATATGAACTTCATTATAGTGTTCCTGTTGTTCTTAGAAGATATAAAGTCAATTCCAAAGCATATAAACCCTAGGTAAAACAGAACAACCCAAGGTTCACTGTCCAGACCTGTAGAACACTCATAACCGTTATTATATTTGAGCCTGATGTTGCAATCACTTTGTCAATTAACTCATCGAATCTCTTCCACTGTTTTGTTGACTTGCTACTTTACCAAGAATGACGTCGTCCTTTTCCTAGAACTAGTTTCTCCCAAGAACATGATCAAAACACAAAAGGCGGACTCTCTCCATCCTTGATTCTAAGGAGGATTCTGACTGTACTCCTTCCAAGACCTATTTGCTTGTTCTTCTGGCAGTCTAGGGTGCTTTCCATATTCTATGTCAACACCACAATTAATGCATCAGTTATTCTGCAATCTTCCTTATTCTTTGTTTAGTTTTCACATATAGATGATATGATTGGGATAGACATGTCTTAGTTCTCAAAGTGTTGCCTTTCACCTTTAAAAGAGGTCTTTATGGAGTCCTGGTGGCATAGATGGCAACATATTGGACTGCTAACCACAAGGTTGGCAATTGGAAATGACCAACCATTCTGCAAGGCAAAGATAGCGCTTTTTGTTTCTATAAACTCACATGAACAGTTCTATCTTATTTTAAGGGTAGTAAGGACTTCCAACCTACTTAATGGCAATGTGATACTTCAGTCTATTGTGCTAACTAGGCCAATAAGAACATGAGGTTGCAGCTTGATTCAAGGGTGAATAAGATTAATGGAGATGGCCAGCATCATATACCTCTCTTTTTTCCTAGTGATCAGATCAGCATGGCCCTGCTTTACCTAGTACTCTATGTCAACCTGTCTGCTACACTACTGGTGGGCCAAGTCAACCCTTAGATCACATAGCTAGAGCTTGAGACTACTTCAAGACCTGCTTCATGAAGTTGCTGGTGTGTACATTGCTTGAACATCGTCTCGTGGATCCTTTCCCTCTGGATCACATCAGGCCGACTTTGCTAACCTCCCATGCTACTGACTGTTGCTGACCCACCTGCTGTCTGCTGCCTGCTATTAGACTCTGTCTGACTTGCCTGAAGGAAGACTCTGCTGTCTGCTTCCTGGACCTTTCAGCCAGCAGCTCACATGAGTTTGAGGATATCCAGCACAGTAACTGTTCCATGAAAGTGAGGTAACCTGAGCACTCTTTACAGCTGTGTGAACTAATTACTTCTTGATGTATAAATAAATACATACCCATAAGTTCCTGGTTTTGTTTCTCTTGCGAATCCTAACACATGTGGTGAGTTTGTTTTGTTAGTTTTGTATGTGTGTGTGGGGTTTTTTTTTGACTTTTTTTTTTGGGGGGGAGGGTATGAGATTAAGAAGGGCTTCTTTATCAGCCACTCATGCTTTCTCTTTTGTGTATGAGATCACCATTTGTTTTATTATTTTTTCTTTTTTAAATCACTTTACTGGGGGCTCATTCAATTCTTATCACAATTTGTACATACATTCATTGTATGCAAAGAACGTTTGTACATTTGTTGCCATCATCCTTCTCAAAACATTTTCTTTCTACTTAAGTCCTTGATATTAGCTCCTCCTTTTCTCACGCCCTCCCTGTTCCCCCCTCCCATATGGGCCCTTGATAATTTATAAATTATTGTTATTTTCTCATATTGTACACTGTACAATAATAGAGAAGAGCAATGTGTAAGAAAAATAATGTAATTGCCTAGGATCAATGTATTATGCAAACCTTTTTTTCTTTTGAAACTTAGAGCTCCTTTTTTCTGAATCAGTTCAATCCCTGGATATTCACCACACTCATCATGAACTAGGGCTTTGTAAAATTGTTAATCAATTAAGCCAGCAAGCTGAAAACGCTTGAGACTTATCTGTGAGCATGTTTTAATGTGACTTTTCTGGTAAGCTCCAAAAAAACAAAAACACACCCAAAATATGTCCATAAAACATACTCAAAGTATACATGCTTATTTCCTGGATTGATGATTTAAAAAAATGTAAGATCACTTCATTTCTTCAAGCTTCTAAGAGTATTCCCTTGACAATTGTTCAATTTATATTTCCATTCTTTAGGAAAACTCAAAGATGATTCATAAATCTAGTTATTAGATATAACGTGTAAAGATCATCAATGAAAGGAAGTTAAGGAGTGCCATTTGAGGGGGAAATGATTAGAAATGGAAATGTGTGAGGCATCCCCAAATCTTAAGGCTTACCTAGGTCTCCTAAAAATCATGTATTGAAGAAAATGAATGCTTCACCAAACCAAATTCTGACTTCAACCATGAAATGTGAATGCAATTGAAAAGTAACTTTGCCTCAATATCCCCTATATCATTATACTATCTGGAATATAGCAATGCAAGCATGGCACTCAAGCATATTACTAGGCAAAACTAAATTTGGGGCATCTAAGCACTAACTGGGAACCCTGGTTGCACTAAGAGTTAAGTGTTGGACCGCTAACATAAAACTCAGCAGCTCAAATTCACTATGGGGCAAAGATGAGGGTGCCTATGCTCATAAATTTACACTGCCTCAGGCTCTCTCCTTAGGGTGTAAGTGTGTGTATAGAATGGCTATGAGCTGTAATTGACTTAGTGGCAGTATTCCTTATTTTATTGTAAGAAAAGACTGATATTTTTTAAAAAGTAACCCACGTTTACATCACATACAAATCCCAGAAACCCTCATTTGTGACTAAAGTTAGTTTTGTTCAACATAAAAGGCATAAACATTTAATAAAATGTAGATACAGTAAATTTTGCATGTATTTGAAGACTTCAAGGAGCATTGGTGGTGCTGATGGTTAGGTGTTGAAATGTCTTTAGTTTAAAACTACCAGTGTTCCTTGGGGAAAAAAGGAGACTCTTTGCAGTCTCTGACCCTACAGGCAATGATGAGACTACAATCATTTTACAATCAGTTCATTGCCCTAATGGCTGCTTCAAATATCTTAAATGATATATCAAAAGGTAGTTTATTATTTTGCATAATTAATAATTGACAAATAAGTGGTCATCTAGCTGAGAAGCAACAAAGTCAACATGTGTGATTGAGATGTTGATGGGATTGGGTATCAGGCATAAAAGACCCACAACAAAAAATCATATCAATTGAATGAAGGAGCGTGCAGAGCGGAGATCCAAAGCCCACCTGTAGAAAATTAGACACCCCCTCACAGAAGGGTCACAAGGAAAAGATGACAACGAGGTTGCAGTATAGAACCTACAAAACACAACTTTCTTCTAGTACTTTAATGCTTCTCACTGCCTGCATTATCATGATCCCCATTCTGCCTTACAAACCTGGCTAGACCAGAGGATGTACACTGGTCCGTATAAGAGCTGAAAACACAGGAAATGAATATAGAACATATAACCCCCTCATGACCAATAATGAAAGTAGCAATGCGAGGGGAAGGGGAAGGTGGGAGGAGAAGGGGAAACGGATCACAATGATCTACATATAACCTACTCCCTGGTGGGTGGACAACAGAAAATTGGGTGGAGGGAGGCATCGGTCAGTGTAAGACACGAAAAAATAATAATACTTTATAAATTATCAATGGTTTATGAGGGAGGGTACAGGAGGGAGGGGAAGAAATGAGGAACTGATATCAAGGGCTCAAGTAGGAAGATACTTTTTGAAAATGATGATGTCACAAATGTACAAATATGCTTGACACAATGGATGCACATATTTTGAAAAGTGCTGTATGAGCCCCCAATAAAATGATTTAAAAATTAAAAAGGTACACAAAACTATTTATGAGTTTTAAAATATGACAAGCATTTAATAATATATGACAAAAACCAATAAAACTATTATATAAGACATTTCTCTATTACTTCTTGCTCCATATCCTCATTAGCAATTATTCTTTGCTTTTGTCTGAGCATCACTGGCTCTGGACTTCACTCTGAGTCGTCTTTTCCCTATTGGAGAGGGATCCTGTTCCTTTAGAAGTAGACAAAAAAATGTAGGGCAATTAGACAATAGGCATTATGTTTGATGTATTTAGAAATGGGAGACTTCTCTGAATATCATATGTTCCTCTTTGAAAAACCCTTTTCCACATTTGTTGAAGTTAACACATTTTTCCTGACAATATGTTTAGCTCTTTGAACACTTGAAAGAAGTTGAGTAGTTCTAATTTTTTATACCTATTGACAGAACTAAAAGACTACAGACACTTAGAATAAGCTGTTGTGCCAATTTTAAAAGAGTAAGGAGGGCTCAGCCCCTGTGGCCTAAGTGGTTGAGTGCGGGACTGCGACCCACGGCTTGACGGTTCAAATCCAGGGGGGTCTCTCAGGAACAGCGCTGGGTAGCTCCCACGACCACCAGAGGGCAGTGATGCCAAAAAAAAGAGAGTAAGGAATGCAAATTGATGATTTCCACATTGGGTGGCATCTCTCCCCCACCCCCCATCCACCTCAGAGAGGCAACAAAGTGCCATTTTAATAACCAGCCCACCGAACTCAACAAAAAATTAGGTATTGTTTCAGCTGAACTGGTGCGAACTGGCTGAATCCCACCAATCCCTCTAGGGGCTGCTATGAGTTGGAATGAACTTAATGATGGTGGAGTTTTAGGTTTATTTGTGCTTAGTTATTCATTAAAAGCAAGAATGTGTATCCAAGCTTTATGTAGTCAGCTTTAAGTAATAATAGAAATTTAATATCTTTATTTAGTGGGCTTAACTTCTTTAAAATACTCTGTTATTGTTTTGTGTCAGTTGTATTTTTAGATACTGATTTTCCCATATCTTACATTAGGAAGAGATCAACTCTATTTTAAATACTGGTTGCTAAACATGAAGTCAGCTGCATTATATGCACTCTGTCATTTCATTCCATTAATAATCTTATGTTTCTCTCATGTGAAGTGTTTTCTTGTTGATTAAAGAAGTATTCTATAGTAACATGCATCTTATAAGACTTCTTTAACGTGTTTTAAAATATTGCATTGCACCATTTACCAGAGGCCTGCAAGTCATCCCTGAAATGTCTCCAAATATTTAAATCATATTTGAATTTTCAAAAATGTCAGAGAGATATTTTATTACTACAGCAGTATATATTTTTCCTCTGATTATAAGTATACCTTAAATGGAACATCACAGGCTTAACCTGGGTAATGATTTTGATCTATATTCTGATGTTGTATACATGCCCTGTACTTTTAACTTACATTCAGATAGTCACATCAAGAGGCAAGACTCCAATTGATTGTTCTAAAGACACAATGCATACCACATCAAAATAATTGGAAATTCGGGGCATAGCCTAGTATACATATGCATTTTTCTAGTCAATATTTCCAATGAATTTGAGGTACAGTCAAAATGCAAACATTCTGCAAATTGTTAAACTGGCTATTTACTATAATGGATAACCTGTAGTTTATAGTAACATCTGTTTAACACAGACACAGACCACACATATCAAACACTAAGGACTAAGTTTTTGTTGTGGCTGTCATTAAAGAGATAATGAGCAATCTATTAACATTCTTTTTCTCTTGCAGTGGCACTGTCAGCTAAGCATTGGACTGCTGTTCACAACTGCTCTGTCAAGTCCACAGCTGTTCTGAGGGGAAAAGATGAGAATGTGTGCTTCTGTAAAGACTTACAATGACTTGGGAATGCTGTATAGTGCTTATCCCACAGTAGCTTTGGGATGTTTCTGCTTCTAAAATTTGTCTGACTAAAAGCTGTGCAAGTCATAAAGAATAAAAACAATTAGAATTAGGTTAAAAAACAGACATCTTCTTTCTACTCTCTACTTGTACAAATGGTGGGAATCAAGCTAAATGAAGATTCTTGTAACCAAAGGGTATGATATAGCTATTACTCTATTTTTCTCCATTAATTAATTAGTCAAGCCATCAGGTCTCTGAAGGGTGAGAAGAACTAATCTTTTCCAGCATTCACTTGGGCTACATTCCTTATAATTTCCCAATCCCTGTCTCCAATTCCATATCTACCTTGTAGTATAAACTTTCTCTCATTTTCCCCAGCAGTTTTATGTGCAAGTAATTTACATATCACATTGTGTGAGTCTGGGTTGACTAGAGAAACAAATCCAGAGACATTCATATGTGTTCAAGAAAGAACTTTATATCAAAGAACAATTGTATATTAAGAAAATGTTCCAGCCCACTCCAGATCAAGTCCATAAATCCAATATTAGCCCATATGTCTGATACCAATCTATAAATTCCTCTTCAGACTCATGCAACATATGCACTGATGCTGAATGCAGGAAGATCACAGACCAATGGGTGAAAGTCCTGTGGCTCCTGTGGTGGTGGAAGCACCTAAGCACTGGTGTGGGTCTCCACATGGCTCTTCCAGCTCCAGGACTCTGGCTCTCTCAGTGCTGCTCCATGTGGCTGGCCAACAGGAATGTCTCACAGGGAGAGTGTGTGTGTCCTGCCTCCAGTGAGCTATTTATCTCCTTGGCACCTCCAAATGAGATCATCAAGCTGCGACCTGATCAACAGGTTAAACTCCACCCCTTCAGTCTTAACAGCCTCAAGTTGATGTAACTTGATTATGTAACTCAACACACAAAAACTTTCTTTTTAAATTGAAAATACAGCATTTTCTTTGCTGTTGCTTCGAATCACCTGTTTCTCATGACCCATGTCCTCTTATGCAAGCCTAGCTAGTAACTGCTCTAGAAGACTTTATCTATGTACCCAATAATATTCTATATTCTACTCTCCTAGCATTGGAAATAGTTCATTTGTAATAACTAAGAGCACTTAACTACTTAGAGTTTGTTCATTGAATCAGATCCCAGGGTATCATTGACCTCTTTTCCATTTTTGCTTGCTCCTTAGCAGTCAGAGGAATGTGCTCAAGAGGAACTTAACTTGACAATTTAGCACAAATAGCAGATATGCTTTTACAACCTCATCTTTGTATTTCATAGTCTAATATATAAGTGACATCTATAAGCACAAAGAAGTTCAGAGTTGCAGAAAGAGAAGTTAGATGAACAATCTGCATTATGCCATTAGCCTCATCATGATCAGGGGAGAAAAAGGCTGGAATGAGTAGAAACAAAAGACTCTCAAGCATTTCTGAACTATGGAACCTCGTAGGTTAGGTCTCCTCAAATATGTTATGCTAGGGCAGCAGCCTTTGTCATCTATATTAGAATAAAATAAAAATTACCATTGAACAATTTAAAGTTTTATCCTACAGCTCCAATAATAAAAAAATTAATACAGTGAGAAAATTTTGGAAAATCCAATTTAATATGATTACGATCACATTAAAAAATAAATAGCTGTAAGAATATATGCAACAGGGCCTAATTTTATGCATCATACATTCAAATGCATAGGGAAAATGCAGCTTCGCAGTGTGATGTTTGCTTGAGTGCCTCCCTCCCGGGGAGCTGCAGGTGGGAGAGTGCCAAGTGGGGAAGAATAAATTTACTCAGATGTGATAAACCTGAATCCTTTGGGAATAAATTCAAGTATTTTAAAGTCACTTACTGTTTTAGGTCATTCATGTCTTTCAGAGGTTCCTGAGTCCTGAATTTCTCTCCTAATCTGGTGATCCTGCTTCCAACCACACTTATATTGAATGAGAAAGCCACAAAGCTTACATTCTGAGACTTTTTTGGAGGTCCCCTCTTGGGCTCTAGGAAAGACTCGGACAAACTATTTATTTGGTGATACATCTCTGCAAGATTTGCAAAAAACATATTTGTCAATGGCATCTGATTATGACTATAGATTTTTTTTGGTCATAGTTCCGCTTTTGCTTGCTTGCGATGGTGGGGCACTGGGTACCTCTGGATTCAGCTATAGGAGTGTTAAAAGGAGCATTCTTTCCATGAGCCTTTAGACAAACATGTCTTTGTGGTTTGCTGTCTCTTGCATATAAGTTATACTATCATTACCAGGCTTGCAAGACTTCTAGTAATAATACGATTGATTCAAAGAGTAAGTATATAAAGAAGATTGAAATGTCCTGAAGTTTTAAGCTCATTCATAACAGAGGCTTGACAGAGGACTTTCCAAATTTGATAGTAAGACAAAATGCATGTTATGACCATTTAAAAGCTGCGGAAATGGAAATAAACATTTCTTAAGCTGTTGATAATGTTTTAAAGGTGAAATTGCGAAAAAAAATTTTAAGTGGAATTGCATTAAGCATAACAAGAAGACAATTATAGTTTTAGTCCTTGTAAATATATTTTAAAAAAACATTTATAAAGAAAAAATTAAAACATAAGCAGCCATTTATGTAGGTAGATATGGTATGATAGAAGTGAGTCATCCAGCTTTGAGAAAATTCTATCCTTTAGCCCTCTGTTTTTCTGGAGCATATGTCAGCTTTTGAAAGTTTTTATTATTATTATTATTATTATTATTTCATAAATCTGTTTTCTATCCTGGAGTCTGAATGTACTTGCTCATTTTCATGCCTAGTGGGAGAAAGAGGCCACTTTCTACTTCTGATAAAACATACAGTCTCAGAAACCTACAATGGTAATTTTGTTCTTTCTGATAGGCTGGCTGCGAGTTAGAGCTGACTTGGTGACACTGAGTGAGAGAGTGAATGCCTTTACCTTATAGTATCTTCCCCCCTAAGAGCTCTAAAGAATGTGTCAGATCCAGGCACTACAAACCCAGATTCTTCTACGTGGCCTAGCTAATGTAAATTTGCTGCTCCAATAAGGGTGAATCATCATTAAATCGTGTGCCAGCTTCTGGATGACATACTGCAAACCTTTGGGTCTGAATAAGTGTTTGGTCCCAGCTGACATTGAGAAAGTAACCTCCTGTCCTCATGGCAGGAGTACTTGTTCCCATTCACAGTGACCACATTGTCCCCTTTACTGCACTCTCAGACCTCCTTTTTCTTCATTGGACATCTCTAAGATCATCAATAGGCTTTGACGATCCTTTGCAGATCCCTGTTCACACAAACCAAGTAACCTTGATAAAGAGGAACAGAGCTTCTGATCCATTTACATAGTGCCTTTCCACCAATACCAGTAATAGCTTGAATAATGTCTAAGGGACTCCGAAGAGGCTGCACTTTATGAGTGTGCATCCACTCCTAGAAAACCTGGAGAAACGCCTAAGGCCACTGAACAAGAAATATGTTTCAGGTGAGATTTCAACCTATTAATGGGGCCAGAATTTAACCTAGTAATTTGTTGCCTCAACTCATTCAGACCATGATATATTTTATCTCTGTCAATAACTTCCCCTATATTCAACTTTACATTCCAAGTCTATTTCTTGATAAAACAGATGAAAAATGACTCACAGAAACTAGAATCCAACCTGATTTTCTTACTTAACTTTTTAAAATAGTGTCTGGGTACTTAAAGCTGAATATGATTGGTTTCCTTTTTCCATCTATGTTTATATAATTTCTAACTCCAATATACCAATCATAAAAATGGTGGATCTCATGATAATTAAGGAAAAAGTCATATGCACAGGAAAACAAAAGCGAAAAAACCCCAACAAATATTACTTGTTTTTTTCTAATTCTTTCCTCCTTCAATTATATAGACAAGTGAAAAACAGGAAAAATGTCAGAAATACTATTCTTTATTTAATTGGAAAAAGGAAAAGAAAATAAACCCCTAATATTATACACACTAAGGTTTCTTCCTGAATTTCATATTTACTCTACTTTATGGTTTTCTTTTGAGTCACCCATTTTGTGAGGAAGAATACACTCTAGGGAATGGGCTGAACTCGTATCCAGTTATGGTGAAATCTTTTTTGAGAAAACCACAGGAAATGATCATCAAAGCTGGGACTTGGTATTAGTGGTAAATGAAGTACCAGAAGTGCCTGACCTCCTCTAAATTCTTGAGGGGAAGTGTGAATCACCCTTAGCAGCAGCCCAAGGCTGAGCCCATTAAAGCACTGGTCACAGGTCATCTCATCAATGTTTGCATCAATTCTGACATCAAATGTCCTTTAATCGGCATTCTCTATTTCTCTACTAGGTTTGATATGTCCTTGCAGTAGCTTCCCAGATCTCACAGACAAGCATTCATGATTATGGGATAATTAAGGAAGTAACAGGTGATGATTCAGGCTTGAGGGTGTTTCAGGAAACAACTCTTATAGCGAATAGCCTAGTCTCAACATGACAGGAGGCAGGCTCTCTGGTCTTCAGCCTGTGAGACCTGTGGAACCTCTCGGTCTCTTACTTGGCAGGCATTACAAAGTGCATTAGTTCCAGTGACAGATAGTTCTTGGGGCCATTCCACATTCCCTGTAATCTTTGGTCTGAAGACACTCAGGTTTTGCCCTCTGTGGAACAGTCCGCCACCTGCCTGGGCACACACTAATCTGCTAGCAAATCTTACTGCCCCAAAGTGCTCAGTTCTTTTACACCTTGAGTCAGGAAACCCAACTAGTTATTTCCTGCCAGTTTCCTGATTCTGCTGTCCTTGTTCTGTGTGCTTCTCTGTCACTGCTTCTTGTTTTCTTTCTCCATCTTCCATGTTAAAGCTACCTGCCTCATGTGTTTAGAAGGTTCTGTGGGTCTAAAGATTACACGCTGCTCCTGTCTCTTCTTCCTGGTAATCTTCAGTGCCGCCCCCCCCCCCGCCCCCAATCTCTGTGATGCATCATTTTAAACTTAGTGGCATGGCAAAACTGACCAATCCTATTGTTAGGATTCCAGACATCTTATTTACATGGTCCTACTTATGTAGGGTCTGATACTTTGGGGTGTTTTATGTTTTGTTTTGTTTTTGCATTACTATTAAATTGTCTAATCCCTTTATTTTTTTAGGCATCACTGCCCTCTGGTGGTGGGAGTAGGAGGCCCAGCCTTTGCTCCTGTGGAGTCGCTGCTGGAATTGAACCTCCATCCCAATGGGCCGCAGTCCCGCACACAACCACTACGCCACCGGGGTTCAGCCCTGTCTAATCCCTTTCATAGGTGTTTTTTGGATAGTCCTCCCCAATCTTTATATGGCTATTATAAGCACTTGACATGAAAGATAATCCATTGCACCATAGTGACAAAGAAAAATTTAGAATGAGTTTATACTTAATTTATCCTACTCTATTTGAAGTTCTCTGTGGATTGTTGAAGAAAATTTACTCCATATGGAATTTTAATTTATTTTAATTCCTAATAAATTTTCTTTAGGCATGATATTTATGACTGATCAATTTGTTTACTTATTTTCTTTCCTTTGGATAAATATGCCAATCTAGAATAAAGTACAATATCTATTGTTCATTGTGTTAGTTGAAAAATGAACTCAGCCCTTAAGATGCTGACATTTGTTTTCCCTGTCTATTACTCATTATTTGTCTCATTTTCTAACATTACCACAACCAATTGAAGATTAAAACTTTCAATGCTACTAACAGTTATAATTTCTTGATTTACTGGAGATATTTCTAATCTGATCAAATATATGTAACAATCTAAATGAGTATATATGCAGATTCAATGGGGTAGGAATCTACAGAGTTTTTAAAGATTATCATCTTTCTCTCAAATTTTTTTAACAATAGTGAATTTATTTATTTATTGGGAGCTAGCACATGTTTCATATCATTTAATAGTTTAATCACATTGAGCAACATTGTACAATTACTACCACAGTCAATTTCTTGACATTATTTTTCTTCCTGAACTTCTTGACAGTATTTCTTTTTTAACTGCTCCCCTCCCCTCAGCCCCTGTCCCACCACTGTACCCTCCCAGATCCCCCAAAACCCTTATTATACTTGCTGTTTCTATAGGTTCATCAATCCTGGGTTTCATACACCAAAAACCAGAAAAAGATATAACACAAATACAAGAGAGTGACCCCTAAAAACATAACCACTTAAGATGAACTCTGATATCATCACCACCACTATGTTAGTCCAAGTAAACTAGAGAAACAAATCCATAGACATGCATATAGATATAAGGGTATGGTTTATATACAAGCGGAATAGGACATTAAGAAAACATCCCAATCCAGTCCAGTTCAAAGTCATAAGTCCAATATTAGCCCATATGACCAATACCAGTCTATAACATCTCCTTCCGACTCACTAAGTTACAGGTCAGTGGGTGCAGAGTCCCGGTGCTGGTGGGGAATCTCCCCCTGGCTCCTCGCTTCCAGGGCTCAGGGTACATCCACAGCATCCAGTGGTGGTAGAGGCAACTCAGCGCTGGCAGGGGTCTCCATGTGGCTTCATCAGATTCAAAGGTCTGGTTCTATCAGGATAAGGCCATGTGGCTTCTCCTCTGGCTCCTTCAGCTCCTCAGATGCTGCCATCTTGTCTTGTCCATGATTCATCATTTCTGAGACTCACTCCCAACAACGGGGACCAGGGGTGGGGGTAGGGGGTAGCTTCTCATCTCTACCAGGGAAATACTGTCAGATTTCCCAGAAGTCTCAGGAGAAAGCCATGCCCACACGGAGGCCTCATTGGCTACCCAATGGCTATCTCCAGATAAACAGGCTAGACTCCACCTCTACATCTCAATCATGAAATTATCATAAGCACATGACCTCCACAACCACCAAGAACATAGAAAATATTGAAAACCAGATCAGGTTCAGTGTGCATTGGGTGTGTGGAGGTGGGCAAACGACAAGGTTTTAACCATTCAAGTCTGATTTATCCCTTTGATCTTCTGTACTCATATCTCCAATCTGTGTAGTAACCACTTTCCTCCCATCCCTCTATTATGGATAGAGGGAGATCACCAGAGACCTATTTCCTATGTAGTTCCCATAAGTTTATCTTAGACTCTCACTCTTACCCATAGTGTTCTGCAAGCCAGATTCTCACAATTTAAGCTCTGATACTTTTCCCCTTTTTGACTTTGTCATTTCTTCAGTGACTCAAGTCTGGTGTGCTACTTCCATATGGAAACAGTACACACCTTACTTAGATGGCTGCTTGTTTGGAGACAAGACTTTAGGACTACAGATGCTGTTTTATCTGATAACTGGACACCCTTTAATTTCTTCATCACATTTTGCTAGAGTACTCCAAGTTTGCATGTTTCCTTCCTGAGGGTATCAAGAAGGGTCATGTTGTTAGAACTAATTGTTCTTAAGTTGGAGCTCGCCTTAGTGAGAACCCAAGATTTATTTTGGGATCTATGCTTTTGCTGTTGTTGCTTGTTTATGTTTTTATCAGTCTTTGTTTCCTTTTCAATATCTCCTTGGTAATTTATGGCTGAGAGTTTTATCAATCATCACACTGGGGCATAAGAAGTTATGTCAATATTGTCTTTGATTAGCCCCTGGTACTAATTTTTGAAAGTCCTGTTGAGAGAAGGGCTATATGCTAACACCATATCACAAAACATGAATTATTCACTTGTACATAATCCTTTTGTGGATGGATGCCATTTACATAAACAATGGGGGATAATTTTCAAGAAAAATTTACAACACTAATCACTCAGAATATAATTCTATCTTATTACAATACTAATCACTGAGAATATAATTCTATTTTATAATTCTATTTTAGAATATAATTCTATATTCTATTTCATTACAAATGGCTATTTATTCTTATTAAATATATTTTCTGTATTGATTCATGTAATCAAATGACTTTTTACTTTGTTTTGTTTGTGTGGTGATTACATAGATCTCCTTTGCCTATTTTTTATGAATCCCAGTTGATCACAATTTATATATATATATATATATGTAAGTATATATATATTTCTGTTGAATTCTGTTGACTAGAATGTAGTTAAAATTTTTGGCTTCTGTAGTCCTAAAATATATTGGTATATAATTTTGCATTCTGGTGATGTCTTTCCCTGACTTAGGTATCAGGGTTATACTTGCTTCATAAAATGAGTTTGGTAATATATAATCTTTACTATTTTTGAAATATTTTATATAGAATTGGTCATAATTCTTTTCTAAGTGATTGGTAGAATCCCTCAGTAAAACTATCTAGTTCTGGAGTTTTGTTTTTGGTCTTGGAATTTTTTATATTCAAAAAGTAATTTTTTAATGATCAAATTCCTTTCTCCTTGTGTATATGTGTGATAAAGATTTTCTGCATTTATCTGTGCTACTGGTAATTAACTTAAATTAACTTATTTAAGTAAATTAGATAGGTAATATGCTTCTAGAAATTTATCTATTTTTTATACATTGTCAAATATAGTTTTTTGTACTATTTTATAATTTTCTTATTTCAGTTGTCTCTGTTGATGTTTTAGTCTGGGTTGACTAGAGAACTAAATTCATATGTGTATAAGAAAGAGCTTTATATGAAGAACAATTCTATATTAAGAAAACCTTTCAGCCTAGTCCAGATCAAGTCCATTAGTCTGATATTAGCCCATATGTTCAATACCAGTCTATAAATTTATCTTCAGACTCACGAAAACATGTGATGTTGCCAAATGCAAGAAGATCATAGGCCAGTGGGTGGGAAGTCTGGATGCAGTGGTAATGGAAACATTCAGTTCTAGTGTGGGTCTCCACATTGCTCCTCCAGCTCCAGGGCTCTGGCTCCAGCAGCTTAGCTCATGTGGCTTAACAGGAATGTCAAACAGAGAGTCTGTTTCCTATCTCCAGGAAAGAAGACTGGAATTCCCAGAATCCTTAGGAAAAAAAGGCCATGTCCACACAGAGGTCTCATTGGATATGACCTAAATAACAGCCTAGACTCTACCCCTTCCCACAAATTGTCAGCAGATTATGTAACTGCCAGAGATCACCCCTTGTCAACTTGACACTTTTACACAACTCTTTATCTATATATGTTTTAAACAATATTCTATGCCTAACATTTGCGATTAAATGATCATCTACACCCTCATCTTAAAATTCTACGTATATATTCTCCCACCGATGACAGTTTGTAATACAGCTATTTCATGCCTTTATCCTCCCTATTTTTGGGTATCCAATTTCTATACTGCCCACACACATGAACCCAGTGCTCTGAGGAGACAATCATATTCTTTGATGTGAAGAATCTTCATTCCAGTTGGAACCCTGTGAAATCTGCTTCCATAAGCAAAGTCAAATCAGGACAGATCATCCATAAAGTCAGAAGCAATGTACACCAGTTCAATAACTAAAAAATCTTATCTTGATCTAGTTGGGTTCTGGTCAACTCAAGTAGGCCACTTCATTCAGCCTCAGTAAAGTGCCCATTGGCTGCCTCACATTTAGACCATGGACCCCATCACAAATCCTCAACAACCATTTCCCCTTGTGCTAGGTCATGAATTTCAGTGTAGCCAACTCACTCTCACTTTCTCCTCTAATCTCTGTGAATCAGATAGATGATTATCAGTAGCCAGACTCAATCTTTCTCTTTATTATTGGATTACTCTCATTTTCACTCAACAAGATGATCCATGTCATCACTTAGCAAGCATTTCAGTCTGTCTAAAGCCTCCCTTTAACCTTCAGTCCCAGAGAGGACAGTTTCTTCCTGGTTCCAAATATTTTCTAGCTTCTGACACAAACCACTAGTTCAAAATTCTTTTTTTTAATCTGTCATAAGATCCCTAGGTAAATATCTTCACTTTATAATGTCCTGAGCACTCAAAACACTGGGTAGGTATAGCTTTTAAGAGCTTTCTTTGCAGGCATGTCCATTTAAAGATTCAAATTAATGGTTAAAGTCAAGTGGGCTTACAAATTCTATATTTTCATAGTCCCCAAAAACCATTTCTACTAATCATTGCATAATAACAACAGTCAGAAGAAAACAAGATAAACCTAGTACAAGCAGATCCTAAACACATTTCTTGAGATAGTCAAATGTAACCCATATTTATTTTCTATTAATCCTTATCTAAACTATTTCATTGGTTTGAAATCTGACCTTAGGTCACTAATTGAGTCAGTTGGATAGACATAGTTTTATTTTTTCTCCTTGATCATACTTGCTCTTTTTCTTTTTTGGTTTGCCAGGGGGGTTATCAATGATGTTAATTCTTTTGAGAACCAATTTCTTCTATGGATGTTTTTTCTATCTTTTAAATTTTTTGATTCATTTATTTCTTCTATAATATTTATTTTCTACTAGTGTCTGAGAGGTTTGTTTTTTTTTTGCAAATTTTTGTTCTAGGTTTGCAGTTGATTTATGCAGTTGATATAGTAGAGTACTTCTTTCTTTTTTTTAATTTTCCTAACCCTAATCCTAATATAGCAATGTACTTATTTTATCTTTCTTTCTTTTTAATGTATGTACTAATTGCTATAAATAGCTCTCTCAGAGCTGTGTCCCAGAGATTTAGGTATGTTACTATTTTGTTCTCAACGGTCTCTAGTATTTTTTTAATTGTGCTCTTTATTTCTTCAGTAACCAATGACTTTTTTAAATGCTGTTCAATTTATGTGTAATTTGTTTGTTGTTGTTGTTTAATTATCCTGTGGTTGATTTCTAATTTTATTATTTTAAAAAAGTGGTTTTTCATATCTGAATATTTTTTAGTTATATTTTCCTTGTGACCTAGCATATGTTCTACCCTGAAGTACATTCCATGTGTACTAGGAAAAATTGTATACTATGCTTTTAATGGGTGAAGTATACTATATATCTTTTTGAGTTGAAATTGCTTTGTTCTTCTCTATCTTTTTTGGTTTTATTTCTATTTGATCTGTCTGTGCTCAAAAGTGATGTATTAATATATTCTAGCATTTTTGGATTATGCCTTATTTGCCTCCTCAATTCTATAATAGTTTAATTTATTTTGAGGTGCATAGATGTTTACTATAATTTTTGTATTTTTACTCAATTGTGACTTTCATCATAAAATGGCCTTCTTTTTCTAGCAATGTGGATTTTACTTTCACACTTTGTCAAATATTAATAATATGTTTCAGGACATATATGTAATTTTTCCTTTAACATTATGTACTTTATTTAAATCATCAAAAATTAACTAATCATTTTATTGGGAACTCATATATATATATTGATTAGATCAATTTCTTTCAATTAAATCAATTTCTCCCCCTTACCATTATGAACTTTGTTTTGCCTTATTATTCTTGTCAGAATGATGTAGGACCATTTGTGTAATTAAGTTCAGTTGATACTTGAAAGCCAAGATAGATAACCCTTCGGGAACAGTAATGGGAACAATGATTCCCTGAGAGCATGGGAAGAGAGGCAGTGGGTAGTAAGGGGAGATTGAAAGCAATGAGGATTGAATAACCTCATGTGATGGGAAAGAACAAAGGAAGTGCAGTTGAACAGGTACATTGAAGGATATAAGATATGGCAAGAAAATTAAAAATAATAACAATAATATAACATATTATAATTTGGGTTCTGGGAATAGGGTGGGGGAAGGAGGGAATAAAGAGGAGCTGATATGAAATTCAAGAAGAAAGAAGATAGTATGAATTTGATGGGTGTAGCAATTTTACAATTATAGAAATGTTCTTTTTGATGCATTAATGATTTGATGCAATTTTGATTTATTAATTTATGTAATTCATTATAGTAAGCAATGTAATAGCTGATTCAAAATGGCCAATACTAGTCCATTTCAACTCATGAATGCCAAAAATATTGATCTTGATATCTTCCAAAATTTACATTTTATATTTCTGCACTTTAATTATTAAAGAAAAATTTTAGTCTTTTTTATTTTTTATCATTTTGAATTGTGACCCATCAGTAAATGAAGGACCAAATGCTTTCACCATCAATATCATTAATGATGACTCCACTTTGAAGTGATAGCTTTCACACAGTCATATTTTGAGGGACTTAATTAGACAGTGTTCTGCTTCCATTCATGAAGTTTTCAGTGCTTAATTTTTCAGGTTAGGGCCTTAAAATTTTAAGATAACTTAATAAAATAATAAGCAAAAATAAGCACATTTGGGTAGCACAAAATATGACTTTTCTTTGAATAAGTCACATGTAAACAAACTTGATAATAGCAGAAAATAGAAACAAAACAAGAAATTATCAATCACAGAATTAAAAAGTCAAGTAACAAATCTGGAAATATCCATGCATAATATTAAACATTACAGACATTTAATAACTTTAGTAATTGCATAAAAGGAAAAAGCCACTAAAACCCCAATTCAAAAAGGAGCAAAGGAAACACAGTGGGTCTATTTTTAAGAAAACAGTGCACATAAATAGATTAGTGTCATTAAAATAAAGACACAACTTTGATAATTATTTTGTAGTATATTTTTATGTTATATAATATATTCTTCATAAAGTAATTAGACAGTTACAATGATAATCTTGTATGTTTTCTTGGGAGGGTATATATACAGGAAAAGCATTCCAGACTGTAATTTCTTGCATATAAAGCAAGAGAGTTAAAATGTTTTTACCTTTTTATTGGATATTTCTCCCTTTTTCTAAAAACTTATTTCATAAAATGGTTCAATGAACACATTACTTATAATTCAAGTGTTGAATTCCTAAAAATAGAAAGAAGTGACAAAAAATTCAAGTACCTATTATGAGAGACTAGATTATACATAGTATAATGTTATACATGTACATTATAATATACATGTATAATGTATTTAGATTGCATTATTTTTGCTATTGCCCAGGAAAATTTTCATTTTTAAATTAAAAAACCATGATTACATTTGAATTTACAATTATAACCTAAATAATTTAATATATTATTTGAATTGGTTATAATTTCTAAATGTGAAAAATGGCCATCTGAATTGCTGACAAGATTGTCAAATAAAGTCCCTAAGTCTTTCCTGTGACACACATTCAGGAATAACATAAAAGAAATCAAAGTGGAAAGAAAAAGAGTAAAAAAAAGCATGAATGAAAAAGAAATATTATCTTTGTTATGCATATTTGAACTTCTTTATACCTATTTAGTCCCCGTCTTGTTTCTACTATTACAGAGTCATTTTGTAAGATTCCCAGGTAAATGAAAAATAAAAATATATTTATTCCACTCATTTAACAATGGAGTAGTGACCTGTTAAAGCTTATTCTAAAAGCATTGGACGGACTGGCATATAATAGTCATTCTTCATAGAAATTTGCTGTGCAGAATACAAAGTTGGCTAATATTTAACCCTTTTGAAGTTGGTTGACTTTTCTATTAGATGGACATTACCTACATCTCTACCAGAGAACAAGTTTTAAATTATCGTGTAATTTCACTCATTCTTGGGCCTTTAGTCAAAGTAAAGAGTAAATTAAACTAAATATATTCCTATAACAGTTTTAGGACATGGAGCAAATATTTGGACTATAATTTTCACTTGCTTTCAAAATTTAGATACTTTTTCCAGCATACACTGAGATGATATCACAGAAAGGAGAATACGTTATTTTAAAAGCTAATCATTTTTTAATCATTATAAAATCTAATACTAATTGTGTGTTCTGGAAAACATGATTATACTAGCAAAATTAATTGTATTTATTTACTTAAATATAATTTGGGGTCCTGTGCAATGCAATTTTGGTAACAAGCATCTTATGTGATTATTATATCAGTCTTAAACTCTTGAGAATATTTTGAGTAACAAAAAATTATCAGAAATCACTCTTCAACAGACATACATGTAAATTAAAATTTGAATATCAGTTGTTTGTTTTAATAGACCAATTGAAATACATCAACTTTATATGAGTGCTTCTTTTAATGTAATTCATTTTATACTGAAAATAAAACTATCACATACATCATTTGCCTTTACTACAGTATCATACTGTATGCTACCATGCTAAACTATATACATAGGTGTTTGCTGAAAGGTGTATATGTTAGAGTGCTGACCATTATAGCTGTTATAAAAATGCTGTGATGGAGGAGTCAGACCCCCTGTAGCTTCAAGAAGTGGAGAGAGAACCAACATCGGCATCAACTCAAGATTGATTGCATTGAAGAGAGACCAGGCATGCCTCTTCTCCCAAACGTTCTACCAATTCTGACACCTGCTCTCTCCCCCATGATACACACTGTCTACTCTTCTGCTTCCCTCAATAATTCATTGCAATGGTTACAGAGAATTAACATACAATATTTGTAATTATGGTTTTTATTCAAATATCAGT